>VDFB02088777.1:0-15469 GCA_007258455.2 Sequoia sempervirens | reverse complement strand
CAATGATTTCACCCACAAATTTTGAATTTGGTACCATGAATGCTGGTACGAGAAGCTGCTCTACTAAGAAGTCATATTTCAGAACATTTCGAGGGATCTCTAAGAGTGATCCAATAGTTTCCATTGCGTCTGCTGCTCTGTTGTTGGTTCTTGGTACTTGCTCGAATGTGATGTCAACAAAAGATTCCTTGAGATTTTCCACCAACCTTTTGTATGGAGTTAGCTTATCATCCTTTGTTTGGTACTCATTGTTCACTTGATTTATGATAAGCTATGAATCTCCATATACCTTCAATGCCATAATGTTCCACTGTACTGCTATCCTGAGACCTATAGTTAAAGCCTCGTATTCTGCAATGTTGTTGGTACAAGGGAATGCTAGTTTGTATGATCTTGGTATACAATCCCCTTGTGGAGTGATGAAGAAGATACCAGCTCCTGACCCATGTTGTGTGTAGGAACCATCAAAGTATAGTTTCCAATGAGTAGCTATGTCAATGTTGAAAATGGATTCATCTGGAAATTCTGAAACAAGTGGGTTCTCCGCATAGATAGGTGCGTCTGCCAGTTGGTCTGCAATGACCTGTCCCTTGATTGCCTTGCGCTCCACATACTCAATGTCATATTCTGATAATATCATTACCCACTTAGCCATTCTTCCCGTAAGCATTGCCTTTGAAAGAAGATACTTTAAGGGATCAATTTTAGCTATGAGTTTGATCTTGTGTGCCAACATGTAGTGTCTGAATTTTTGGGATGCAAACACCACTGCTAGGCAAGCTTTTTCAATGAATGTATAGTTTAACTCATGGCCCACCATTGTACGGCTGATGTAGTAGATGGCTCTTTCTGTTCCATTTTCATCATGTTGTGCTAGGAGAGCACCAAGGGCTGCTGCAGTTGCTGAGATATAAAGGA
Source organism: Sequoia sempervirens (assembly GCA_007258455.2). NCBI lineage: Eukaryota > Viridiplantae > Streptophyta > Pinopsida > Cupressales > Cupressaceae > Sequoia > Sequoia sempervirens. The sequence goes on along the minus strand of VDFB02088777.1, from coordinate 14,551 downwards.
TCAATGGTTTGTTCTGAATTGGAGGCCTTAGTACTGGAGGTGTTAACAGATATTCCTTGATTTTGTTGAAGGCTTGTTCACATTTGTCATCCCATTTGTATGTTACCCCCTTGTGGAGTAAGTGAGAGTAAGGGATTTGTTTGTCTGCTAATTGTGCTATGAACCTGCGAATTGACTGAAGCCTGCCTTGGAGACCTCTCAGTTGTTTCAATGTCCTAGGAGCTTCCATTTCAAGTATTGCTTTCACCTTTTCCGGATCAATCTCAATGCCTCTCATTGACACTATGTAGCCCAACAACTTTCCTGATTGTACGCCAAAGATGCACTTCTTGGGATTCAAATGAACCTTGTATTCTTCTAGTCTGTCAAAGATAGCACTCAAGACCGATATATGATCCTTCCTCTTTTTGGATTTACCTAGGATGTCATCAACATAGTCCTCAACTATTTTGTGGATCATGTCATGGAATATTAGTGTCATGGCCCTTTGGTATGTGGCCCCAGCGTTCTTTAAGCTGAATGGCATTACGTTCCAGCAGTATGTGCCCCAAGGACAAGTGAAAGATGTCTTATGTTGGTCTTCCTCTGCAATTCTTATCTGATTATAGCCTGAAAATCCATCCATCAAGGAAAGCATCTCATGCCCCGCGGTCATGTCTACAATCATATCAATGTTAGGCAACAGAAAATCATCTTTTGGGCAAGCCTTGTTCAAGTCCCTAAAGTCCGTACAGATTCTTATGCCCCCAGTTGGTTTTGAAACCGGTACTAGATTGGAGACCCACTCAGGGTAGGTGATCATTCGTATGAATCCCGCCTCTAGTAGTTTCTGGAGTTCCATCTTGACTAATAGAGCAATCTGTGGGTGCATCTTTCTCAACTTCTGTTTTACAGGTTTAGCTTCAGGATAAACTGCTAAGTGATGAACCACTACCTCTGGATCCAATCCTGGCATATCAGCATAGGTCCATGCAAAGTTTATCTTCCTCTCCTTTAAGAAGGTAGCCAACTCCTCTTGTTCTTTGCATAATAATGACTCAGCGTAGAATGTAATATGAGGAGTTTCTTGTGTTCCCAGATTGATGGGGTTGCACTTTTCTGCTAGCATAGCTGACTTTTCTTGGTGTATAGCTGTAAGAGGAAGATTGAATCCCCCATCCTCAGGCGCCTCAGAGAGGTTTTCACCATTGGATGCGTCCTTTCTTTTTACTTTTTTAGAGTCGGAGAGTGCCACAAGGTGGTTTTCACTCAAGGACTTGGAGATTATTCTCAATTTTTTATTTTTGCGACTGAGGGATTCAATCGTTTCTCCATAGTATGCATGTGTATCCAGCTCTATGATAAAACCTGCCTTATGATCCCCACATGGAATGTCATCCCTAAGTCCCATGAATTCCGAGAGCGCCTTATCGTTTTCAAACATGTCAAGAATTGGTGGTCCTCGTTGGTCGTAATCAATCAGTTGGGGATAGACTAATCGGATTTCATTGCTTTGGTTTTCAGACTCATAAGACAAGGTGCTAATCATAAGGACATTAGTATCCTCAAACAGCAAAGGTAATCCTATTTCTGGTGACTCAATTAAATCAGTGGGCATTCCTAAAGTCATGGAGGATTGTGGAGTAGCTACGGATTCCTGAGGAGGCATTCGGTTCCGTCTATCATGGGCACCTCGACCAAGTACAGTTACCTTAGGAGTAGGATGACCAATGCCAAGATTTTTTATTTGCTTCTCAGGTATAATGGGTATTACACGCCCATTATTATCTTGGCCTAACCCTTGGTTCCGGTTATAGCCCATCAAGAGCATCAGCTTCATACCTTTGTTTCGTTCGTCCATAGGCAATTCAACTGCCGGTATATCATCTCGATAAAGGAGATGAGATAGGTCCCCCTCTAATGTTTCCTGACCAAGATCTCCTGCACTTGTGAAGGTAGGGTTTCGTTCATAGGAGCCTTGAGATGTTGAAGCTTCTTGTGATTGTGGTCGTCCTCTTGATCTAGGAGATTGTGGTAGCTCTCCTACTACAAAAGCATTCTTAGGCATTGAATAGTTTCCACAACCATCATCTTGTATTATGACTTTGATATCAGAAAAGGCGGGGATGGCGGGGGTGGAGGGTGTCTCTGTCACAGAAGTGAGAGTGGCGGGATCCACATAAGGTGTTGATGGGCCTTCATCGTTCTTGGGTACTTGTGGGATCTTGTAGTATTTTGCCTCTAGATTTTTGCAGTAGGCAAATGGCTCAGGATCTCCATGGATAGTAACCTCTTGACCTTCATGTGTGAATTTCACACATTGATGAAAGGTTGAAGCTACAGCTTGCATTGCATGTATCCATGGTCGCCCTAGGAGAATGTTGTATGGTAAATCAAGGTCCAAGACCTGACAGTTGGTTTGCATGATGGTGGGTCCAACCTGGACAGGAAGCTGAATGGTGCCTTGGGATACCCTTTCCTGGTCATCGTATGCTCTTATTGTGATGCCTTTTCCTTTGTCAATTGAATCCTCTGAAATGTTCAAATTCTTTAGAAGCTTTAAGGAGCAAATATTTAAGCCTGCACCTCCATCCACCAAGACTCTCTTGACTTTCTTTTTATTTACGTACACCTCCAGATGAAGTGCACGGTTGTGAGATGGTTGTGTGGGGAAGTCTTGTTCAGAAAATGTAAGAATGTTAGGTGTGGTGATATTTGCGACCATAGCTTGGAATTGTTCTGCATCTAGATCTGCGGGGACAATAGATGACGCCAAAGCTTCTTCTAGAATCTTTTTGTGTGCATATGAGATTTTGAGTAACTCCATGATGGAGATATGTGCAGGGGTTCTTTTCAATTGATCCAAGACATTATAGCCACTAGGGTTAGACCTTGGATTGGATGTGGAATTTCTGCTTGGTTGGGATGGTGCTGAAATGGTAACCTTTCCACCTCTTGTGGTGACTCCACAATCGGCTTGGGCCCCTTTGATGGTGATGACTCCACAAAACTCGTCTAAACAAGCAACAACACCCTCGTATGTGTGGTTGACATTTTTATAAGCCCCTTTTCCTTTGTCTTGATCTTTGTTTCCTTTGTTGCCATGATTCGGCATCGGATTCGTGTAAATCTTGAGATCTTTGTTTCCTGATGGTGCTTCCACATCTATGATTTTGTCATCTATGAGGTCTTGAATTAGATTTTTGAGCCTCATGCAGTTGTTTGTCGTGTGTCCCTTGAGTTTGTGGAAGTCGCAAAGATAATTCTCATTATACCATGGTGGCTTGACCGATGGTTCTTGATAATTATTATGTGTAGGGACCATTATCAATTTTTCATCTACCAATCTTTTCATGATTGCTTCAGCAGGTTCCCCAAGGAGTGTGTATTTTCGTTTGGGGAAGAACTTGTTTCGCTGTGGTCCTCCATGATTATCAATGTTGTTTGTGTTTTGGTTATGGGATGGTTGGACCACAGTATTGACTTGTCGATTGCTTTGATTGGTATTTTGGTGTTGTTGTTGTTGGGATGGTGGATTGTTCTTCTGTGGGGCACTAATGACAACTTTGGCGTCAACGACACCATCATTGGTTACATTATGATTCTTTGCCCATGTTCGTGGTTTGTCATGATAACTGGATGATGAGCGGCCTTCTTGATATGATGAAGTTTCTCCCTATGTGGCAAGGGCTCATTCGATATTGAGTGCCCTAGGGATCAACTGGTCGTAAGTGGTGATGTTTTGCACTTTGAGGTGGAAGGCCAAGGGCCCATCAAGATTCGCAATGATAGTTCCCACTTATTGCTCTTCAGGCATGGACCACTTGCTTCGATTAGCTTTGGATCGCCATCGTTGTAAGAAAGCACCGAATGATTCATTTTTCCCTTGTTTGAGAGCTGATAATTCCTGTAAGCTAACCTCCATGGGAGTGTTGAAGGAATAATTTTGTATGAAGGCATCTATGATTTCCTGGAATTTTTTGATTCCAGAAAGTTGAGAAAACCAATCAATAGCATTTCCAGCCAAGCTTCTTGGGAATAATCTCATTAAGTATGTTTCGTCGTAAGCCACCTCCATGCAATGTACTTGGAATTCCCTGATGTAATCTTCAGGGTTACCCGTTCCGCGATATTTGTCAAATTTAGGGATCTCAAACCCTTTTGGGAATGGTTTCATTTCTACGCTCTTATCAAATGGATAAGGGCATAGGTTTTTTTGTGGTTTTGGTGTCCTTCCTGATTGAAGGTCAAGCACTTGTTGTGACAAAAATTTTATTTGTGTAGTGACATCCAATTGTGGATGAGGAGGTGGAATGAAGGTGTTCTGGGGGGGTGGAGTGGGTGTTTGAATGGGTGGAATATTTGTTTGTTGTGCCATGTATGCTTTCAACAATGCTTGTTGTTGATCTTGCCGTTGTTGCGCTAATATAGCTTGTTGTTGTGCTTGCTGTTGTTGGTCCAACAATGCTTGTTGTTGGTCAGCTAGGGCTTGCTGTGCTACTTCTTGTTGCTCTTGGTATTGCTCTAACGCTTGCTGATATGCGAGTTGTTGGGCTGCTTGTTGTTGTACAAAGTACTGCGCTTGTGCTTGCACTCGTGCTTGGGCATCTTGAGCATCTTTTGCAGCTTGTGTGGCTTATGCGACTTGAGCAGCTTGTGTAGCTTGTGCAACTTGTGCGGCTTGTGCAGCTTGTGTGGCTTGTGCAGCTTGTGCGGCTTGTGCAGCTTGTGTAGCTCGTTGTTGTTGTTGCAACAAAGCTTGGGCTTGTGCCACTTGTTGTGCTTGTTGTTGCAGTGATGTTTGAGCTTGATTTTGCTATGAAGCTTGAGAAGCATGCGTGGCTATAGGTGCTTGTTGAATTGTTTGATATTGTTTGAGCAATTGTTGGTATGCTTTGAATGCAACATTGTAATGGCTTACTTGGCTTGGTCGCAATGGTGGTGGTGGTGGGATCATAATTGTGTTGGATGGAGTGGTGAGAGTTTGAGATGTGCTTAGAGCAATGGTGGTGGTGGGAGGTTGCGATGTAAGGGGTGTGATGGGGGTAGTGGAAGTTTGAGGTATAGTGGATGTAGTGGTTGGAGTGAATGTGGTGATAGGTGGGGATGGTGAAGGATAGGAATGGTGGAAGTGGTGGAATGGTAGAGGAAATAGTGGAGATTAGGATGGATTAATGGATGGAAAGATGGATGGATGGATGGATGGGGTAATGGAAAGGGGGATCCCAAATATGGTGGAAGGAAGGAATGGAATGGTGGAAATGGAAGGACAAATCAGGTCTCTATTTCAGATGAGCTTGCTTGTACCAAAGGTCTAGACACTTGCGTGTCAAGGGAAAATGATGAGGTGGTATGGTAAGGAACCTCAGATGTATCGATAAATCCAAGTGGGTTGTAAAGTGGATTTTGATGCGTGTTGAAGAGGGTATCATCCTCATTGATAGTAGGTTCTATGGTGGTAATGGAAGTGGTTGATTATGGAAGGGTGTTTTGGTCATTTGGTACAAGAAGCTCATCCTCAATAGTGTTGAGAATTGATGGATTTATTTTAGCCATTGCGCGAAGAAACTTTTGTAGTTTTGGTTGTTTGAGCATCTCAAGAACTTCTTCCTCACTTAGTTTTGTTGGTGTGATGTCTTCCACCAAGACCTCTTTTTGTGGATCGTGTGTAGTGATAGTGAGGTCTGGAAGTGGTGTGTTTTGGATTTCTGGAATGTTTTGGGTTAGATCACTTGTGGTTGATGTTTCTTGATTTAACTCCATGTTCCTCTTGTGTTGTGATCTTGTTTGAACCATAAAAGAGAAAACTAGGATGTGTAAAAGATCAAAGATGTGAAGATGAAAGGTGTATGATATATGGGTGAGAATGGAAGTTTTGAATTTGTATTGAAAATCTTGATGTGATGCTAGGTACTTTGGGTTTGCTTTGATTGATGTTTGTTTGATGTTTAGACTTTGAATTCTATCTTTTGAATGTTGATGTTTGAGCAAGAGATATCCCCAAGATGTTTGAATGATGATCTAAAAAAGATAACTAATGCTCATAAAGGATAATTTGATTTAGGAGTGAGAATAGGATGTGTCTACTCACAAGCTAACCAAAAGATAATCCAAATTAGTGATGGGAGAAGGATGCATCTATCCACCATTAATTTGAACAAAGTGATAATTCAACTAAGAATGTGCAAAAGGATTCATTCACACACAATTGAGTTGAACAAGTTTGATGTTTGATGTTTGAAGAATTCAAAGTCTCATGTTTGAAAGGTTTTGATGTCTACCAAAGGAGCCTAGCATAGTTGTGTCAAGATTTTCTCAAAATGTTGGTGAGATGTTTATGGTTGATGATGTTTTTGATGGATGAATGTTTGTTTTGAGCTTAGAATGACCCTAGTTTAGACTTTTGTTTAACAAGACCAAGGTATTGAAGAACATGTTATGCCCTAAGCAAGGTATCCAATCCCTTGAAACAATCTTGGATTTTGTGTGTAGTAAAATGAATATAAAGTGGGGTTGTCTCTTGAAGCATGTCTATAGAAATTAGCCAACAACTTTTCTCTAAAATCATATAACCTTTTGAGTCTTTGTTGATGTTGTTTTGGGCTAAGTTTCTTTTTCTTGGGTTTTTGTATTTTGACCTTGCGAGAAATCATTGAAAAGACATGTGTGGGGCTCAATTGCTTATCTTTGCTTTTAATGACTTCTTTTACCAAATACACTTTCTTGATTATGTTTCAAACTAAAGATGTCCTATGTCAAAATTCCTTTTCTTCCCACAAAGTGTTGTGTGGGAGTTCCAAGAAATTGAGGCAAAGGGATTTCCTAGGTTAACCCTAGTTAGAGCAAATGACGATATAAATTCAAGTGCTAAGAAACCTCTAAGGACATAATCCCAAGGGCAAGCAACAACACTTAAATTTGTCAAAAGGTATTTTCTCTATCAAAAGGGGTTTGAAATTTGCATGATCATGTTTAAGTGTTTGTTTTCCAATGTTTACGAACAAGCATGTGTTTTTGTAACCCAAAAGCATGTACAATCCTATGGATGTGTAAGACAATATTTGTTGGATTCCCACTTGGACAAGTCCAGCTACGCTTATCTCTAGCGGATGGTTAGATGCTTGACCCCACTGGCTCCCCTCCATGGCTCATTAACGTCAATCGGGGCAGCCAAGCATCAACACCCATGAAACTCCCATGGCATGCTTTCCATCTCTACTAGAAGACCGTAAAAGTGTGGGGTGGCTTCAGAATGACCATTCTTGCACCAACAAATAGATAAAAGATTTTGGAAAATTCTAGCACATGGGTTCTAGTAAGGACTTTCTGTTCGTAGGAGTTGACCCAACGTGGCAAGAGTCCCCTTTCAGATCCATCTTGTCAGCGTCAACCACGTGATATTGGCGTTTCTTCCAATATCCACATTTATATCCCGGCTGGAAATACTCTTTGTTTTAGAGTGTTCGATTGAGCCGTTCCCTTGGGTGATTAATTTTTCCCATAAGGCGGGCCCTCTAAGATAAAAAAAAGCAAATGAAGAACAATATTCGTAACTCGATCAATCCTTGTAGGCAACAAGGAAAGAGAATGTACGCAACAAAGTCCCCACTCACACTCGCACAATAGTTTGTTCAATTTTAAGCCCAAATCAAAGTGTGGAGGTGATTGCTTTCTCTCAACCCAAAGTCATGGAAAAGACCTTTTGATTCTCAAGATCGCTATAAAGCGTGAGAGAAGCGCATACGTCCTTTTCCAATGGCTTTAGTCTAAGTAAGCCCTCACAAACAAACAAAACTACACTTGTTCTTTTTAAACCCTCAAAGCAATGATGATTTCGTTTTAAAGCACCAAATGAAGTGTGAGAAATTGCCTTGTTCAATTGTTAATCCAATAAACCAAATCTAGTAAGTTATGATCTTAAAGTTCATTTTAGCCTTTGCAAGAAATGAAAGAAGGTTCTTTTTAAGCCCAATTGAAAACTAGTGTCCTAAGAAGGAGAAGGATGACAAATTATTTGAAGAAGTGTTAAACAAACACTTAAGTGTTAAAAAACACTTTGATTAGATAAAATATCATCCCCATGCTCCTCTTTCTTTTGATTTCGATTTTCAACCTGCAAAATTGATCAAAATATTAGATGAGATCAAAAGAAACAAAAGGATATAGGGGTTAGACAAACCATTTACCAAAACACCCTAAAACTTAGCTAAGTTATCATGTGTTTTACTTTAAATGAAAATTTGAAAATTTTAACTAATTTATAGTTAAGAAACACCTACACCATTGGATAGCTTGTAAAATTCTACCCTATTTTTTAAAAAAAAAGCATCAAAAAGACCTACGTATGACCAAGATATGGTCATTTTAAAATTGACTCTAAAAACACTAAAATAGTGATCATATGCGGATTGATGAATAGTGATGTAAAAAAAATAGTGAAATTTTATAAAAAAAAATGTGTTAGATTTGAGGTATATGCCCTCCTTCTAGCGCTAATATGTGAACCATTTGAATCTAGACCTTGCACAAACACAATAAACATGAAAACAATTAGATCAAACACAAGGTTAGAAACAAATGATTCCTCAAGAAATCCATTTGAAATTTGCAAAAGATAAGAAATGAAAATGAAGAACACAAATGAAACAATTAAATCCTATCTAATGCAAGAAAACTCTTGATCTCTTGAGGGAGTTGGTGCCAATTTGATGTGGAAATTGGCCCTTTCCCAACTCCTTTTGCAAGCTTGATGATGAACGAATGAAGAAGAATGAGAAGAGAGTGATCCACCCGATGAAGACTTTGAATGTATGCTCCAAGCTAAAATCTGCAAAAAACCTAGTTATGATTCAATGAGATGGATGAGAATTGCTAAGTATTTTAGCATGGTAACTTTTCTTGAGATGTGGATGATCAAATGCATGGTGAAACATTCTATTTATAGAATGTTGAAATGGAAACAAAGCCAAAATAGAGCAATGTGGGACAAAGATTTGGCCAATGGCAAAATGCCACTTGTCCAAATGTGATTAGATGAGGAATGAGCAAGTTTTGACAAATGTGTCAATAAATGCATTTTTGAATTTGAATTTTGAGAAAAGACATGTAAGAGGGGGAAAGAAAATTGCATTGAATGCCACTTGGCCCAAGGCAAGGACATGTAAGAAGAAGTAAATGCCTTGTTGGAAGGACTTGTAAGAGAAAGTAAATGACATGTTGGAAGGACATGTCATTCAAATTTTGAATTTGAAATAGAAGAATATTCCTCCAAAAGATGCTTTGTTGAGGGAAAATGAAGATTTAATAAATCAATAAATTGATTTATTTGTGAAAGTGGAGATATCTAGAGAATGCAAGTGGGTGAGATTAGTATTTAATCATGGTTAGATTAAATAAATGATGATTATGTTAGTTTAATGATGATTAGGTGAGTTGACTTATTTTGACTTAGATTTTGGATTAATTTAAAATCAAACAAGAGAGGAAATGATTTGAATTATTTAATTAAAATAAACATGTTTTGATTATTTTAATTAAAGAGATTGGAAGTAAGATTACTAAATAAGATCTTTAATTTATTCAATTCTAATAGATAGATTTTAGAGATTTAATTAAATAAAATTCACTATTTAATTAAAATAGGATAATTAGATCGATGAATTGATTTAATTAACAAGGGTGCTGGACTTAACTAGACAAAAATAATTCTATTTAATTAAGAGACTAATATTGATGAATTTAATGAGATAAGAGAATTTGATTGTCAGCTAGACCTAGGGATGATTTGTAAAGAAACGACATGTTAGTAGGATCGCAGTTAGATGCTAATTTCAACTTGTACATTTCATGGTTCACAACTTTCTTACGACCGTGCTGCCCACAGCTTCCAGAACTCACCTTGACTTTGCTAGAGACTTTGATCTCCCTTCCTACTTGATTTGACTTCTTGTCCTTCTCTTCCCTTCTCTCTCTTTGATCTCTCTCCTCCTCGACAACAAGAGGCTTCCTTAGCCATCTCTTTAAGATTTCCTTCTCATCTCTTTTGATAGCAAAGAACCAACAACATCTTCCATCTTGAAACTGGATGTTGTACTCCTAGTAGCCATCACCAGATGATCCCACGAGTTTGGCAAAGAACACAATAATAGCATACAACAATCCTCTTCTTCAGTCTTCACACTAACAAATGTCAATTGAGCAAGCAACATATTAAATGTGTTCAAATGATCAGCTACAGACCCTCCTTCCTGCATTCTCAAAGAGTATAGTTTCTTCCTCAGGAATAGTTTATTCACTCATGACTTCCCCTCGATAAATAGATGCCAGCCTCTTTCCATAAGGAAGATGCAAATTTCTTCATGCACATTGAGAAGAATAGATTCCGGCCAACAGAGCCTTTATCACCCTTTAGACTTTCTATCTGCAAGGTCCCAATCTTCTTGCTTCATGCCTATAGGTTTAGTTCTAGACACTGCAAGCCACAGATCATGATCCACTAAGAGATCCTCCATTTTGAGTTTCCACAACTAAAAATTGCTGCCATTGAATTTCATTTCATTCCTTCCCTCGACGTGCTAGCCATCCTTCTTCTACGCATGTAATTAGAAATTGACAAACTTCTAAGGCAAGACTTAACAACAAAAATTGACTAAAAACCTAACGTATCTACAAGGATAATAACCGCCAAGCTCGATACCACTCTTGTAAGGAAAATTAGGATGCAAAACAACTCCTAACCTCAAGGAAGAATGCAGATACCTTTAAAATTACAATTATACCCAACTAAGATGCACATGAAAGAGATAATAGAAATAGAGTATTTAGACAAACAATAGGCGCGGACACCATATATACAAAACCCTTTACGAGAAAACCCACCACACCAAGTATAGCCACTTTGTATTACAGTAACAAATAATTACATACGTGAGTCCCCGAATTTATCTTTTGATGCCAAATTACAAGAACTTTCACAATGACTAATCTTGTACAATAGAACCTTCTGCTAATCTTTACAATAGAAATTCACTCGACATAATTCAATCGCTCACAATTGTTCTTCAAAACCAATCAACTATCGAGTACTTCATAACTTCAAACTATATTTATGTCATTCCCTGTTTGTCGAGCTTCCTCACAAAATTGCCTCAATAGACTGTCTTCCAACAGTTTCCATTCGGCTTGTCTGATTGGTCCACGTGCACCACATAGGAAGTCTTCACTTGGTCAAAAGAGTTCACATTGTATCGGCATGTCGGTGAGACACAAGAAGTGTCTCCCCAATGCCCAAAGGCTTTACCATCGATGTCGCCAAGAGTCATCCTTATCACCAAGATGTTACATCGAGTCTGGAGAGCTATCGCTCATACTTTGCCATGTTTCCAAGACTTACCGCTATCAGTGAAACATCATAAAGAAGCTTCAAAGTCACACATACATGAGTTTTCCATTCGGAAAGACTATCACTCTTTAGTGAGACCACATATCGATATTCAAAATCACAACGAAATGTCATTCCATCAGCAGGACATATCGATCTTTCCAGGACTTCAAACCGGGTTCTCAAGTCATACCGACAACATAATTCTTCATCACTAAGACATTCAATTGTCACCAAGAGGTTTCATCAAGCTATCTTATGTTACTCCGAAGTTCTCATCTATTGCCAAGACATACGTCCTTCGCTAAGACTTTACTCTGAGATCCTTATGTTACATCAAGCACCGAACGATCGGCAAGACTTTTGTCCATCACTAAGAGTTCTTAGCAAACCCTTAGTGTTACCCCGATGCCTCCAAGTGTGTCCCTGTCATAAAGACCTTCATCGGCTACTAGGACATCTTCTTGAAGCCCTTTGAGTTACCTTGAGTGTGACATTCCCTCATCGGTAAGACTTCTTACTGATAGTATTCCTTCTGACGAGAGTTTCCTGATGGCTTCAAACCAAATGCTATCGGTGAGACATTAACACATCGTTGAGAGCTCATAGCGAATATCCAAGACTCTCCCTGATATCCAATTGAATGGCCTGTCGGCCAGAGATCTCCATGAGTGGTGAGAGGTTATAACGAATAAATTGTCACAGCGATAGGCACCAAAGTAAAAGCATTTGGTGAGACTCCTGCAAGGTCACATTGACCTGTACAATTTCAACAAGGTTACTACTGCTAGTTGGCCAGACATGATGGATGTCACACCAACTTTGCCCCAATAGAGGTTACAGCCTGTGATGATTGAGGCACATATTTCTAACACTTGCAGCATGAGGCTCAGTTTGCAAGTGGGGTTGCTCCTTGGCAGCTACTTGTGGATTCCTTTGCAAAATGTGAGACACTTGTGATGTATATGGTTCTATAGCTATTGATTTTCCTTTGTTAGTTGTTTGCTCAAGTTCAAAGGATCTTTTCTTTGCTCTTGTGTTTATAGCAATTGGAGAATCATTTGCATTGACTCCACATAACTCTTCTCACTACCAGTTTAATAAAGTAGCATCACTTGAAGGTTGATCTTGCTGCTGTAAGGCTCCATAATTAGGTTTTTTATGTTGTGAATTTGAAACACTCTGCACCATTAAAGCTTGATTGATGATTCCATTTGGACAAGTGGCCTGATTATGAGGTTGGTTGCAAGGATAGCACCATTCATAATCTACATCCAAGTTGTTCTGAACAAGGACAATGTCCTTAGCTGCACTAATAGGAGTAGGATTATATATTTGAAAAAGCCTTGTGTTAATATTTTATCTTGGACCTTGGTAATTACCTTGGTATTGTTTCCTATTGCCTTGATACTACTGTTGCTAACCTTGATAAGGCTAATTTGTAGCCTAATTTTGCTGTTGATAAGGTCTGTTATATGATTGTTGCTTCTCTAAGCTTACCAACTTATTACCAAAAGTTTGAAGTAGACTTTTTATCTCTTGTAGCTCCTAAGATGAGCTTGGAGTAGCATTTTCTTAACTTGCAGCAGCTGGAACAACAACTGATAACATTAGTACAGTTGGAAAAGGTGTAAAAGGTGGTATTTGTAGAGGCATACTAGGTTGAATTTCAAGAAAGATAGGCATTGGTGGCCTAGAAGCAATCTTACCTGCCTGAATTAAGCAGTTTTTTGCCTTGATTGCTACCTCATATGCATCTGGTAAAGAAACTCCTCCCATTGACTGTGTCATGACTGCTATTTCACTATTTATGGCTTTTAGATAGTATAAAAAGGCATGCTCAAGAGAAGGCCTCACAATAGCTGGGATTATGTCCCAAGTTTTATAAAATATGAAATTAAAGTCTGTAATTTTCTCTTGAGGAGCTCTCTTCATAGTTGTTAACTACTCTACTAGTGATAGGTGGTCAGACTGGTCAAAATTTTCTTGAAACTTCTTATGCACCTTGTCTCGTAATTCATCCCAAGTTGCAATAGACCCAACTTGCAGACCTCTAAACCACTGCAATGCCTTTCCTTTAAATGAGGTTGCAAGTAATCTAATAGCCACATTCTCTTGGGTTATATGATGAACCCCACATAGAGATGCTACATCTCTGATGTGTTCAATGGGGGTTGTTTGATCCTCTCCTATGAAAAAAGGCAAACTTTTTAGGGCTGCTACAAGAATATCTTCATGTTGGGCTAGATTCAATGGACTTCCTCCATTGAATGGCATAAAAGGTTTATTTCTAGCCATTTGCACAACTGGAATTTGATTAATCTGAGTTGAAACAACAAGAATTGAAGTTGTAATTATAGCTAAACTAGATTTAAAAGCTAGTCTAAAACTTGGAGGGGTTGAATGAACCCTCTTTGAGATGGGAGCTCTTTTTACAGACCTACTCTGCCTTCTAGGTGGAGACAATTATAAATATTCAAAAGATTTTGAGCTCCTGGTCTAAATATTTTTCATGTAAAGCTTCACAACACTGGTTTTTTTAACTCTACTCATAGTGGAAGTTGTCAGATATACAAAAAATATTCCTCTTAAAGGCTTGAAAATGCTGGTAGCATATCAAAACCAACAATGACTTATGTTTTTATAAATTGTCTGATTCGAAAGTCCCACCACGCGTGCCAAAATAGTTAACACTATGATTTACACCCAAGCTAAAAATTGACACATCTAATCATGTGTAACATGGGAACTTCTCTAAGGCCGTGGGTAACCTTACAACAGAAAAGGACCCCCAAAGAAAGCTGGTTCTTTATTGGATATCACCTAAAAACTACTAATTTTTTGCAAAGGAAAAAGGAGAAGGAATGCTTAAAATAAAAAATGAAGTTAAAAGAAAAGGTGATTCACCAAACTGACAAGGGCTATGATGATCCAGCCTTGCATACACTTGGCTACTAATGATATAGCTAAAAAGCACAACTTATTTCTATAATTCCATACATAAACATTTCGCAAGAGAGCTTGAATGCATTAACCCTTAAAGAGGAAAATCAACTTTCACAATCTAAAGATACATGCAAGTTTTAACACAACTTGTAACCTGCACATACTTTTGCAGAAAAGGCATAAAAACATGAGACAAAACTTCAAGGAGATTAAGATACCTCACAAGTAGCTTGATCAATCACTTAA
>VDFB02088776.1:0-22627 GCA_007258455.2 Sequoia sempervirens | reverse complement strand
TGGCGACACATTAAAATTTGCCTTAAAACTTGTTTGAGAGCCACGAAATCAAGTTTGCAATCATGATGAATTACCTAAACTTTCTACCAACCAGATTTTCATAACGAACCCTGGATTGAAAAATTTTAATGCCAAAAGTTTAGGGCTAGTTGGTTGCCATAGGGCTTAGAAACAAGGTTCTATCACCAATCTAAGGAAAGCTAAGCACTAGAAATGAAGGAAATTTATAGGTGCTAACAATGGCTCTTGTTTGGGGATGTATGCTTCAGCGAAGTATAGTGAGATTCCAAATGTCTCCAGGGTGCAAACCATGTGCCTAGTCCGTTAGGCTTTGTAACTGCTCATCTATGTTGCATTGAAACCCATACTTTCAAACTTCATTTGGTGTATCTAGGCCCCCAAAAGTGAAGAACCAATATCTACCTATGTCAAACACTTTATTCTATGTTGACATCCTTAGGCCTATTCTAAAATCACTATCACAATCTGCCTAAGAGCTAACACTACCATTAGCCATTGTTACCATATCTTTGAGCTTGCCACTGTCAATCTACATTTTGAGGTCAAGCATTAATAGAAACATTTCATCATGTGAAAAACATGTGTCACATTTATCAAATAAATCATATTCATCATCAATGTGATGTTTCTCATCAGCATGATCACTATCATGCACAATCACTTTCCTATAAAGGTTTGTGAGGTTTTGAAGGTCTTTCCCCTAGACCCTGTAAGGGGCTCTGCCCCTTGACCCCGCTAAGGGCTTTTCCCCCAAACCCTCACAAGGAGTGCACCCCTTGACCCCACTAGGGGCTCTACCCCTAGACCCTTGCAAGGGACATTGCCCCTTGACCCCACTAGGGGCTCTGCCCCCAGACCCCCACAAGGGGCATTGCCCCTTGACTCCAAACCTACACCCACCATTATTAATGTCTAATGCAATCATTGCCATGTTTTTTAATGTTTATTAGTTTAAACTTTACTTAGTATGCCAAAGTTTCATTTGCAATTCTTATACTCATTTCTGATTTGCCCCCAAACCTCTACCCACCATTGTTAATGTTCAATGTAAATTGCAAACATTGCCATGTTTTTAATGTTTATCAATTTAAACTTTACTTAGTATGCCAAAGTTTCATTTGCAATTCTTATACTTATTCCTTACACATCTTTTCATAACTCATTTTTTGAAGTATTATATGTATTTGCGCCACCCCCACCACTGCCTCTGCACCACCATTCCCAAACTTAGGCCCTTGATCCCCACATCCTCGAAATTTGTCCCCCTATCACCATACATTGGATCTTCCCCATCAAGAAACTCTATGGAACTATGGTTTTTTCTCTTCTTGCATCTTGATTGGTCTTTCATTTTTTTGCTCATTCCTTGCTTTTTATTTTTATTTTTTCCTCTTTCTTTCAAGATTCATTTTCTCTTGTTGCACTCTTACTTTTTTATTTTCTTCCTTTAATTTTTCCTTTCTTGCATTTTCTTTCTTTGACTTCCTTTTTCATCCCTCTTATTTAATAATTTACTAATTATCTTTTATTTAGCATTTTTGTTATCTAGTTATTTTCCTTGACCTTATTAATAATGGGTGGGTCGTGTCTCCTCTTCACTTTCCTACTAATGCAACCTATTTATGGAGCTAAGTTTGCAATCCAACTCTCATTTCACTCATCCTATTGATGGATCACTGGGTGTGATCCAAAACGTGTTGATGAAAAAAACTTACAATTGAATCCAAAAGCTCTTACTCTAATCTTCGTGGACTATGGAAAACTCATTCATACGACAATAAACTTGTTTGATGCCCACACCATGAGTAGAAATGGGAGAGCATTTTATCACAAGTCTACCCAAAGTGCAGGAAAAGGATTGTATTTATGTTGTGGTGGATAGGTTGACCAAGTATGCTCACTTTTATGCCATATCTTCCTAGTATAAGGCTCCACAAGTTGCAGATTTGTTCTTCAAAGAGGTGTTTAGGCTCCATGGGTTGTCTAAAAATATTGTTAGTGATTGAGACAGCAAGTTCCTCAATGTGTTTTGGCAAGATCTCTTTAGATTGACAAGTACATAGTTGACATAAAGCACCAGTTATCACCCACAAACAAATGGACAGACAAAAATAGTTAACAAGTAGGTTGAAGGATACCTAAGGAACTATGTGGTGGGTCATCAAAAGGCTTGGATCAACTAGTTGTATCTAGGAAACAATGCTACAACACCACTCACCACATGAGTATAAGCATGACACCTTTCAAGGCCTTGTATGGGTATGATGCTACATCTTTTAAAGATTATAGTCCTTTTGTTGTTTAAATCCACTTACCCCTCTACAACTCAACCTTGCCATTAAAACTCAACCTATTTTAACCCATCCCTCACACCCCCTAAAAAACTTAAATACCTCAACTGTAAAGCAAAGACCTGCCCAAACCTATTTGCAGCTCCAATCTTAAGCAATATTGACAACATTTTTAATAGTATTGATTATGCTTCTAGCCTCCCAGTCGCCACCTTCCATCTTGCAAGTAGCACAACCTACTGTAGAACCTTTACACAAAACACTCCCTCCAAAACGACGACACAGGGAACAATCACCTTGCCTACTGATTTTTCTGTCACATTCCTTTACTTGTTGTGCCTCAATCAATCCTTCTCACTGGTGAACAAATCATCCCCCAATCTATCCAAACCTCCTAACCCTCGGAAGTCTTCTACTACTCTGCCCTTTGTTGAAGCAAGCCTTACAACCCAATTTGCCAACCTATTTGTTTATCCTCCATATCTAGGAGCCTCCCTTAGATATAACATTTATGATAATTTGAGAATCCCCCTCCAGATGTGATTTCCGAATAGAAAACTTCTTTGCTAAATTAACTGTTAACAGAGTAGCTTGGACCTCTGCCTCGTTATTAGTCCCATCATGTAGCTTTTGAGCACCCACCACCAAAATGCTACCTAAATCATCTCTTAAGACACACCCTGCACCAAACAGCCTAGGATTCCCTTTTGCAGCACCATCGAAGTATGCCTTAATCCACCCTTCTTGTTTCACCCATTCTTTATCCCTTCTTGAAGATTTTAAATTAACCTCACTGTAAGACCCATATGTGTATGGGAGTTTAAGCCAAGGCCAATTCCTCTACAAGAAGCTATCAGCTAGACAAAAGGGATATTTACAGCTATTTTGTCTTTCTACAGCCGAGTTGACCACTTATGATATTGCCATTTCAATTTTAGCTAACATTTTCTCAAAACTTAATTCCTTATCTTGAAAAATCCTCCTGTTGCATTCCTTCCATAACTCCCAAATCAACAATGGACTTATCTGCCAAATGCAAGAAAAGGTTGATTGCTTAATACTTCGCCTCCAACCCTAAAACATTTCTTTCAATGTTCTTGAACACAATAGCTGTCAGTTCAATTTCTTTAGCAAGTGCATCCAGCAATTATTTGCAAACTCACAATGCAATAGTAAATGATCTAGTGTTTCCTCATTCCTCTTGCACATTACACATTGATTGGGACCTTGTATGCCAATTCTCTTGAGCCTTTCACCTACCAATATCCTCCCACGAAGGGCTAACCAAGCAAAGGATCCGGCTTTTGGTAGGCAGTTTTATTCCAGCATAGATTAGTTGGCCATCCTTCTTCCCTTCCTTCTTCCTCTAACAGTCTATAACCAATTTCAACTTTTGACTTTCCATCCTTAGAACCACACCACATCGCTTTATCATTGCCACCACCTAAAAACACTTTTCGATCCTACAATACTTATTGAAAAATCCTTCGTTGTTCCATTGTCAGGTTCAGGTCCCCAATCGATTTCTAGGACCATTCTTCCATACCATCAACCACCTATTTACAAACATAGTCTTTAACCCGCGATCCCCATTTTTCCTGTGTTATTCTTTGAATTTTCCCTAGACTTTCATCTCCTTTCAATACTGGGTATCCTTCCCACGAATCCTCCTAGAAATTAGCTTTTTCCCCTGACCCCACTTGCCACGATATGTGATATGTTACCAACTTCCTACATGAGATCATGAAATTCCATATTGCCAAACCTTTTGGCGGGTTTTGGATTGTGAGAATCCTTTCCTTTTGCGTGTTATCTAAATATTTACGTTGAAGTATCCTTACCCACTTTTGTCCTAGTCTACTAACCATACTACAAATTAATTTAGCACCCATAGCTTCATTCATTAAATTCCATCTTCTTAGCCCCGCCCCACCTGCAGATTTTGGTTTGCACACTTTTTCCCATGCCAGCAAAGGGACTTTCTCCTACTCATTACTACCATTCCAAAAGAACTCTCTCATTTTCTGTTCAATTAATGAAATGATCTTTGCTGGAAGCTTTAGGCACATCATTGAATAAATTGATAAGGCTGAAATAACTGATTTTAACATTATAATTCTTCCTGTAGATGATAACCATCTTCCCTTCCATCCTTCCAATTTACCCAAGCAGCTGTTCACTAAATAATCCCACAAATCAGACCTACATGCTCTTGCAAAGAGAGGGGTTCCAAGGAATTTCCTTGGTAGCTTCCCTATTCTAATACCAAGAATTCTAGCAATGTCTCTTTGTTTCTCCAACTTGGTGTTAAAGAAGAAAATGTCAGATTTGTGCCAATTGACCTTCTGACCTGAAGCTAAACAATACTTTTCAAGAGAACTTTTAATGACACAAGCTTCTCTTAGAGTTGATTTCCCCCATCAGGATCGTATCATCAGCAAATTGCTGATGTGTTACCGCCTCCACTCCTCGGGCTATACAAACTCCCTTCCATTTTCCCTCAATTCTTGCCTTACTTATGAATCTTCCTAACACTTCAGCCATTATGATATATAGAAAAGGTGACAACGGATCCCCCTGACGTAACAATCTCTTGGATGAAAAAAGAACTTGCAGGCTGCCATTTACTAAGACTGAAAACCTCAGAGTCTCAATACAACTCTTCAACCATGATATCCAAGACGTACTAAACCCAAATTTATTAAGAACTTTCAGCAAGAAGGATCTATCCACCTGATCATAAGCCTTCCTAATATCTAATTTTACGAGCATCCTATCTGTTTTGGACTTTCTTACTGTATGAATGGTCTCGTGCGCTACAATTATTCCTTCCACAATCAACCAATGCGGGACAAAACCACTTTGCTCCTCCGAAATTATATAGTTTAAAACCTGCTTCAGCCTGTTTGCCATTACTTTAGAGATCACCTTATAAATCGTATTGCATAAGGATATTGGACGAAAGTCATCAAAGGACTGAAACTCCTCCTTCTTGGGAATAAGCACAATAAACATGTTATTCAAGTCCCTCAGCATATAGGAATGTTCATGGGATTCCTCCACTACTTCCACATCATATTTTAAGATTTCCCAAAAAGTTTGATAAAAGCTCGTTGGAAATCTGTCTGGACCCAGTGCTTTATCCTTACCTAATTGGAAAACTGCTGCATTTACTTCTTCCAATGTCACAGCCTTATTGAGACTTTGGTTCTACTATTCCACAACCACTTTCGGGATTACATTTAGCATTTCTTCCACCAGTTCATTGATAATAACACCATCGCTGTTTTAAATCTCAGAAATTTTATTTCTGCACCTTCTAGTTTTCACTGAATTATGAAAGAACTTAGAATTGTGATCCCCTGCCTTTAACGAGCATTCCCGAGATTTTTGCTGCCAAAAAATCTCCTCTTGAGCAAGAATTTCTGAATATTTTCCATTGAGATTGTTTTCTTGTTTAAAATCAAACTCATTCATCCCATGCAATAGTACCTTTGCATGCAATAATTCCAATTCTACTTTCACTTTTGCTTTCTCTTCAAAAATGTCTTTAAAATGATGTTTGTTCCACTCACGCAGCTTACCCTTTATAAATTGCAATTTTTTGAAGAAATTGAAAGCCTTAGACCCTTCCACTTGAGGTCCATTCTTCCACCACACCTCAATTAGCAGTTTCAAATTCTCATCTCTTAACCACATATTTTCAAATTTGAAGGGATTCCTTGTTGGCACTACATCTTTTGTCACTGAAAGAGAAATTGGGTAGTGATCCGACCCTGAGACTACCAACATATGTAATTCAACCACATACAAATTTGCCCCCCAATTCCCTGCCAAAAAGAATCAATCTAATTTCTCCGCTATGCTTGTGAAACCCTTTTGCCTATTCGTCCAAGTATACTTCCCATTCTTTGTAAATACCTCCTGAAGGTTATTCAAGAGGA
This sequence comes from Sequoia sempervirens, assembly GCA_007258455.2. Classification (NCBI taxonomy): domain Eukaryota; kingdom Viridiplantae; phylum Streptophyta; class Pinopsida; order Cupressales; family Cupressaceae; genus Sequoia; species Sequoia sempervirens. The sequence continues at coordinate 16,371 of VDFB02088776.1, read as the reverse complement.
CAAAATGTTGAAAATCCAGTTGCACAATATTGAGCTTACTGTGCGCCCCCCCCTCTTCTCCTCACATGATAAGGTGGCATTGAAATCTCCCCCTACTAACACCAAAGCATCCCCTAATGATTGCAAAACCTCAAATAATTGTCTCCATACTTCCTTTTTTTGACCCGTTCCCGTGGGGCCATACACATTGATAAGGAAGATCGAGTCCTTTAGCCTTTCCGAGTGCACTCTTAGCAACTGCCAATTCCTATTCTTCGCTATCTCAACTACATGCATTTTCCTCGAGTCCCACAGAAAAGCTAACCCGCCCGAAGCACCATTAGCTTCCATGAAACTACCCTGCCATTGTTTCCACTTACTCATGAGCTTGATTGCATTTACTTTATCCAATTTAGTCTCTTGCAGCAGAATACAATCTAGACAGGACTGATCAAACCCCCGCTTGATCAATCACCTTTTGTCAAAGGCATTGCAGCCCCTGACATTCCAAGACAAAGCCATCATGGCGACACAGGAAGGTTCATGCCCTTCTCGGATCTTAATTTTCTTTGTCCTTTTGCATTTCCTGGCAGTTCCAGTTTAACTTTATTAAATTTTTTGCCTCGAGCTTTCTTTTCACCAAACTTCACCTTACCATCTATTGACATGTTCTATTTTATAGTCCTTTTCTCCAAAATTCCTTCCTCCATTTCTTCATCTGAGTTTTCATCCTCTTCCGAGGAACCACTATCCTTGTCCCCTTTTTCCCTAAGTAATGGGGTTTCCAAAATGCTATTAACACATGTGACATAGCCCTATAGGTCAATATTTGACAATAGATTATCATTCTCCCTGCTTTCTTTCTGAAAAAGAACATCTTCCTGAGTTTGCATTTCCAGTGAATTACTGACCAAAGCCACATCTGCAAGGCCCTCAAAGTGTTGTGGGCAAGTGGACACCACCCATCCCACATTTGGATTGTTTAAAGAAACTATCTTGGGAAGTAGTGTAGTTTCTTCTTGACTATTATTTGCCATAGATTCTACAACTAGGCCTTCGTCCAGGTTTAAAAATGTTTGATTTTCCCCCTATTCCCCCTACTGCTCCTTCTCTTGACTTAAAAGTTTGCTTGCTATAACCTCATTCACTGGAGCCTTACCCTTCTTGTCTCGAATACAGTCTGAGCTTGAATGACTAGAGTCTTTACAAATGTTACAATTAGAAAAGCATTCCTCTACTACAACTTGCTGCCTCCAAAAGCCTTCATTTGATCTGATCTCTATTTCTTTTGGAAAAAGGGGGAAAAGGTTTCTATTTAATACAGATCCTTACATAAACACTCTGATCCATTTTATCTATTGCTTGTTTTGCCCTTACAAACGGGCCCAATCTGTTACCTAAGATTTTCAAAGTTTTAGAGTCCCAATATTCTACAGGGAGGCTAGGCAAACTGATCCAAACCAAAACTTCTTCCATACTTTCTTTTGTTGGGTTAAAGTTAGGAGCCCAATCTTTGATAAAGAAGCCCATTCCCTCCATTATAAATGGCCCATTGTTTAAAATCCACCTCTTAGAATTCTCTCTATCACATTCTACAAAGAAAAAACCATTCGAAATTGGTCTTAGCTTAATTGAAGAGCCCCATACCTCATCGCACCAATTGCGAACCTTTGAGAAGACAGCATTTCCCCCAGCCCACTTCATATAGAACGCCTTCGCTTTGTATTCTTTGACCAACTCTACCCATTCTTTTCCTTTTATATCATACGAAATAACCCAATCCCCTTTGACTGGAATCTCCAATTTATTCTGAGCAGTAGAAGCGCTTGGATCTTTTGGCATCCAAATTTTACTGAGAACTTCATTGCCCTTCTGGGGAGGCCCAGCAAGTAACTTTCCATACCCCCCCAACCCGGTGATCTTGGCCTATCATGACGCTGCAAAGGAGGTCGAGGCTTTACCAGTTCTGTAATGTCCCCTTCGAACTTTGATCTTTCCCGATTGGAGTTGGCCTTTTTCCGGAAACTTGAAGGCTAGTCGGAAGGTAAAATTAGGGTTTCCTATTTTTAAGGATGTCTTTGCTTTCGGTGGTGGATTCAATGGCGATTCTTTACGGGTTTCGAGAGCAGCGAGGGTATGTTCGTCTCGGCATTCTGAGCATTTCCAGGAATTTACTATTTTTAGTAAATTCTATTTTTGGCAGTAAACAGGTTGGTCTCAGGCAGTTGACTTTCCTCTTCAGTTGACTCCAGTGGCATTTTCAGTTTCGGGCTTCAGAATGCAGTTTTGGGGGATGAGCTTATTTCACTTAAAAATAACATTATATTTTAAATGTTATTTTATCACCTTGGCCTAGTCAAATAACTTAATGTTATTTTAAAAGGTGGACTTGAAGGGTGGCGCCATCATTGAGGATATATTAATTTATATTGAATTTTCCCAAAGTCAAAGCAAGCTAAATGAGGGCGCATTTATCAAGGTGAATTTAATTAAAATATCCATATTAAGCTTGAAAGGAAAAGGACGCCATTTTGGAGAGAGGATTAGGGTTTGGCATTAAAGTGGATTTTTAGGGTTTCGAGAAGTCAACAGGAAGTTATAAAAAGGAGGCCTTGAGCATCATTTCACATCTTTTGTCTATGCTATTGTTATGCTGCCGAAATGGTTGCGGGATTTCTTCGAGGAATGAATGCCTCCTAGTCTGGGCTCGACTTCATGCTTGAGAGATAGCATCTAGTGGAGAATTTAGTATGCTTATGAGTGATTCTTTAGTGAGGTTTGCATTGTTGTTGAGTTAATACTTTGTAGTTCATATTTTTTTGTAATTCATATCTTTTGGAGTTGCTGATTGTTGCAGCAGATTAAAGATTCAATCATCAAATTCTAAGTAAAATTTATATCATTCTGGGTATTGATCATTTGAGATTCTTTGCTAGGGGCGCCCCTTACTGGAAAGTTATAGATTTTTTGAGTGAAGATTGAATTTTATAAAGAATTAGCCCTCATGGTGAGCCGTACTTACGTGCTTCATTGGGTTTTGTGCAGAAATAATCAAAGGGGTTTTAGTGTGTTTGTGGTATCCCATCTTGGTCGCCATACTTCATAGGGTGTTTTGCTTTTTATTTCACTTCATTTGGGTGGGTACCGAGTGAGTTATGAGCATTTGATAGGAATTATATGTTGCTGGTTTTGCTCATTAACATACTGTTCTGTTACATCTGATTTGAGAAATCTGCACGTTCTTCATGGATTGGTGTTGCGAAGTCATGAAAGGCTTCATGGAAGATTGTCCAAGTGAAAAAGGTTGGATCTGATTATGCTCTTGCAGTTTTAAGCTTTATTTCTCAGCAAAGTAATCCTCTAATATTGTTGCACTCTATTCATTATGCTGATTCGCAATTGTTAGCAAGATATCATTTATATATTGTAAGCTGGCAGTAGTACTGACGGCAATTTAGATTCTTGTGTTATCCGATTGTAATGCTCTACTTACTCTCAGCAATTTGTATTGTATTTAATTCTTCTCCACCCTATGGTAGCTACTTTCCCACTTTGGGTCAGCAAGCACATTCTGGGTGTTGAGCGTTTTCAGCTTTCAGCATTTCTCTTTCAAGCACTGTTATTGTAATCACTCTGTCATATGGTCGCCCCTCACTCCGTATTGGATTGGGTAGCACATACTTGACGTGAGTTCCCTTTCAGCATTTAGATTAGAAGATCCTCTGACCATATGCTCGCCATCATCGGCGCCATTCTTGGTTAGAGTTACTTCCTGCATAAGCACTTTGTTTCAGATCCTCTGACCAATGCTCACACCTTGCCCACATCGGGATCCTGGTGTACATACTGGTTAGAGTTGCTTCAGTACGTTTGGGTTTATCATCTAACCGTAACGGGTGCACTGATTGTAATCTGTAATGTGAAAAAACAAAAAAAATTGGCTCGGAATATTTCAGTTCCAATATGGATCCTCCCACCCCCATCCACAAGCCTCCCCTCACCCGTTATCAAATCCATTCTTGTGTGGAGTTTGAAACCTTTTTGGCTGCCGCCATGGACCAAACCCTAGCTTGCCTCCTCTTCGCAACATGGACGTTGCTTATCCCAAGGCTTTTTTTTCATCTTATTCTACACACGATTTTCTTCATTTCCGCATCCCTTCTCTGCACAAAACTCATGGACATTCCTGTTGTGGTCTCTGGAGCCCACATGATCTTTGTCTGAAAACACAATTTTCTTCTTGCATGCAACCTGGGCATCGTTTTTTTCTCATATTTTTTCATGCATTCTTCTATGGCGAGACTCTTCAAACTATAGTTGGCCGATATTCTGGGCGACCTCTACATTTCTACGATGGATCTAGGTTTCCAAAAATTTGCTAAACAAATGTGCGACCTACTATGTTTGCATTTTTGACACGATTTTGCGAAAAATCGTAGGTCTTCCTTGGGCGTATCTGCTGTGCATTGGAGTTTATGATTTTAGCTAGGGTTTTGAATACTCCCTTGTGCGATTTTCTACTATTCTTTGATGCGTTTTTTGATGGGTTCGTAGCACCATATTTTGGAGTTTGTGGGTCTTCTCTTTTCTGCTGGTTTTTTTTATTGTGTGATTCCATCTGAGCAAATCAGCTTTTCTATTGTTTTTCGTGAGCCTACTAGGGATTTTCCAAATTTGTGGTTGCTGTTTGGTGCGACCTAAGTTCTTTTTTCAGATTTGTAGTTTTGTGCATTGTGCTGAATTTTCCAGTTTTCATGGCAGCCTGAAGGGTTGATTTTTGAGCCAGTTTTGATAGAATTTTTCTGGGAAAAATAAAAATTTATGCAAAGAGTTTTTCGAAAAATTTTCTGAAAAAATTTGCTAAAAGAGTTTTTGAAGGATTTTTTTGAAAAAATCTTACTTTTTCAGAGTTTTGGAAGGTTTTTTTAAAAAATCTTACAGTTTTTGAGCCTCTTGTTTTAGATGATTTTGGAAAAATCGTGAATTGTGCCAACTAATTGTCCAGAGTTTGTGCCAGCCGATCACATAATTACCTCATTTTTGGAAAATGGTAGGGATGGCTGCTTTGTCCAATGGCATGTTGGAAAGTATGTAGAGGTTCAATGGGAAAAGTTATAATACCTAGAAGCAAAGGAAAACTCATAGTTTTCGAGTGTCGATGTCTTGATTCAATTGTTTTGTAGGAAAGGATCTATAATCACGAGGTGGTTATGCTTCTCTAGTTATCAATCACCGATGATATGTTTCCAGAAGAATATGAGTAGACTAAGTTTATGTTTGTAGGATGACCACTAAGGGAGGGTATTAAAATATTAAATGTAATATTAATGGCCATCTTAGCTTTAGTTAGTCGTTAGTTTACTTTTAGTTAACTTGGTTTTTAGTACCTTCAATTTTTGGTTCAGTTTGTTTTAGCATCTTTCCGCTTTTTACTTTAGTTTGCTTCAACTAACGATGGTTTCTTTTTAGAAACATCGTCTTGTAATTTTCTATATAAGGAGCTTTCATCTCCTTTTGTAAACATGCAATTATGAACATCAATAATCATTTCATGGATGCAACTGAAGAAGTTGTACAATTTTCAGAGCCTCTAATGAAAGTCTTGAGACTAGTGGATGGGGATAAATCCCCCATGGGATATTTGTATGAGGTCATGGATAGAGCCAAGGAGGTGATGAGGAGTAGGAAGGAAAATGACAGGGACAAGAATATGCCATTATGGGACATAATTGCTAGAAGATGGGATCGACAGATGCATTCTCCTCTCCATGCTGCAGGATACTATCTTAATCCAAGTTTGTTCTATAACTCTTCATTTAAAGATGATGATGGTGAGGTTGCACAGGGCTTGTTCATATGCATGAAAAAAATGTTTGCTACCACAGAACAGTTAACGACAACTATGGGAGAGTTAGCAATGTACAAGCAAGCAAGGGGTTTTCTCTCATCTAAGGCTGTCATAGAAGGCAAGACGACCTTGCAACTAGGTAGTCTATAAAATTTTGACAACCTCTCTATTTTGTGGACAAAATCATTAAATGTGTTACAATTTTAAGATATTCTTACATGATATCATCTCCATATAATGTGTTTTTCAGCGCTATGGTGAAATTTTTTTGGTCAAAAAACCGAAAATCTTAGGTGGATAGCGAAACGCATTTTGAGCCAACCATGCAGTTCATCCACCTGTGAACATACTTAGAGTGTTTTTGTAACAGATGAATGACTTGGTTTTTGTTCACCACAACCTCCGCTTGAAGCTAAAGAAAGCTCAAGGTTAGACTTTTAGTATACTTGCAATCGTAGTTGTAAATTTGTCATTGTATTCATTATGTTTTTCGCTTGTGTAATGTCCCCATTTTGGGATTACTCTAAATCTGCCTTGATTTCTTGAAGATATCCTTTTATGATGGTCTAGTATTCATATTGCATTTTTTTTCTCCTTTTCCTGATCAATCATAGGATAAAGACATTCATAAATTTATTCATTTTCCTATCAAATAATCACAATTACTTGTAAGGCTCAATAATTACTACAAGTATCTTTATTGTATAATTGTATTATATATATATATGTAATTACATTCAATCATGTCAATGGAGCATAACATATCAGTAGTGTTATAAGTTATAACTAGTAGCATGCATGATTTATTATTCCCCATGCAATCCATAAAAAAATAGATATTATTAAATAAATAGTACCATGTATGAATTACTATTAATTAGACTATTATTTAAATCCATGATGTATTTATCAACATCATTATTTAAATGTACAAACATTTATCTAACTTATTATTTAAATTCATAAAATACTTATCTACTTTCCATCCACCTATCTTTATAAATTTTAGATGATCTGCAATCTATATTTTATCTCTTGTTGCTCATTCTATTCTCTATTTCCTTCTTCCCTCTATACATATCTCATTCTTTCCCTTTTTATATCTTCTCATTCAAATGAGAAGGTGTATCTTTTTGAAAAGAGACATTCATTAGAAAAGACACAACCTTTTGAAATGATTGCCACCTTTTGAAAACTAATTCCAAACCTTTCCAATTTCTATTTTATTATTCTCTACACACTATTGATAGATCTCCTTTTTACATCTTCATTCCTTTTCTCTTCTATCCTCTTCTTAAAATCTGATGTGTATATATTCCCCCTTTCCTTTATCTTCCACTCCTTATTTTATATCCTTATACCTCCATGAAGAGAGGCATCTCTTTGAATAGAGATAAACCCACAAATGGACATGACTTTTAGTTAAACATTCCTTAATGATATCTCAAATTATATTCATTTTATTATTTTGTTTTGATGTGTATTATATTTTACTATTTTATTTTTAATTTATTTGTAATATTATTTATATTTATTTATAGTATTATTTATATTTATTTATAGTATTATTTTTATTTAAATGTATATTTTAATATTTATAATATTATCTCTTAATAATTATTTGATAATTATGATAGTATTTATATTAATGTATTTTATTGTGTATCGTCAATATATATTTATAATTACAATATTATCTTATGATTGTAATTATAAATATATTAAAACGATAATATTTTCTTTTATAATTTTAATATGTATTGTGTTATTCATTTTCACTTATTTGTATCTCAGAGTGTTCTAATTTCGGAGACATGACAATCCTCCCCTCCCAACTTTGCTTGTCCTCAAGCAAAAACATCTTAGTTTCTTCTAGGATCTCTTCTTCTCATCTGTCACCAACAGTACCCAAGTTAGTCATGTTTATATATATGAGTTAAATGAAAATGTTCTATAATGATTACTCTATTTGAATGCAAATATATAAATATACTAAATGTATACTTATCTTAGATTTTCTTTTGTGATGGGGACATCACAACTTGTAATCCGAAGACTAATTTGTCCATGGACAAAACTAGGTACCATTGAGGATGCTGAGCCAATTGACCTTGATGAGATTGATCCAAAGAATGAGTGGATTGCTAGTGATGAATTTCTTGAGGCTGAGGATTTTGAGATCCTAACGGAGGCCAACTTTGATACTCATTTGACTAAACGACTTAGGAGAGGCTCTACCCTAGGATCTTCATCATTAGGACCTACAACCCTCTAGAATAGCTCTATTTATAGTAGCAACTAGCAAGAGTTGTTGGCTACTTTTGGTTTTTTGAAACTTTGTACTCAATTTATAGGTTGACTTTGTACAAACTATATTGCAATTGAAATTTTGTCATCTATCAGCATCTAGTTATTAGTTATGCATTGTGAACTAATGCTTTGAAAGATGTGGAATGCAATGTAATCAGTGAATGAACATAAACAACAAAAATCTATTTTCTATGATTCATTAGTTAAACTCTCTATTTTATTTGCTCTCTATATCTCTATTGCTATGGAAATGCCTTTCAATTAAAAAAAAACAGTTTTTGTCTCTTGTTTTACAATTTTTATGTTTTTTTTTTTAAATCTGATTTTCTCCCGATTTTTTTAAAAAAATTTATACTTATGGTTTGTCGATTTTTTCCCTAAAAGATTTTTGCTGCTATGCTCCTATCCTTCTTTCACTAGTGCAATTATTTCCTTTTCTCTCTTTTTGAGAGGAGGTTTTCCCAAGTGGTTTTCTCCTTTTCTCTAGTTATGAGAGATTCATTTATTTGTACATGGGTACCTCATCAGGGCTTGTATCCAGGACCCATCCATGCATACATCATTGCATTCTTCATCAAGGTTTTATGGCTTCTCCCTTAGTTGATCTTAAGGGGGGGTGTTGGAGCAATTAGGACTTTGCTTGATAATTAATTAATCAGTCCCTTATTACTTTATTCACTTAAGCTAAACTTAGGAGTGTTTTTTTATTAATTAGATAGGGCTAAATATAAGTCAAGTTGTCTCATTGCATGAGATTAAGACACTTGTCACAATCTAATGCAATCTTCATCTAGGGTTTGCTTTTTCATGCTTTCATAAGCATGCACATTCATGTAATCATTAATTCCATTCAATTCAATTACAATTGCAGGTTAATCTCAATATTAGATGCTTGTGTGATGCTTGTGTGGATTCAATCTTTTCTCTCTTGGTTGCATAGCAAATCAGTTGCTTTGATCTCTCGTTTGTGATAGGCATTTTGGATGTAGAGGATTACTGGGAACTATGGGGTTCACTATCGACTCCAATAGATTTGACCCAAGATAAGGCTCAATAGTTTCTTAAGCTTCTTCATGATGATCAAGGGGATTGATTGTTGTTGGATTGGGACTAGGAAACTTGGTTATGGCCGATGTTTTGGTTTGTATGGGTTTTTTGTTGTTTGGTGTTGTGAGTACCCTTGGTGGACTTATCATTCTGGCAATTGCAATATAGAAGTCACTATGGTCTACATGTAGTTAACTTTCTCTAATTAATATATTATCTTCTTGCCCTAATAAAAAAAAAATTACCTTTGAACCTTATATATTTATCTAAACGAATTTCTTCTCTAAACTAATTTTTATTATGATCCACTACAATTTTCGACAAAGCTCTTTTGATTAACAATGACACCTTTTTCCAATCCACTTGCTCTCTCATGGATGAAACTTGTTCATCAACATGTGTGGCTCTTGCAGTTTGTTTTGATCTTCTATCATGAATTCCTTATGATTGTGAACACTCAATTTCTTTATATCCTTCAACTCCATGCTTAAAATAGGTGTTGTAGAAAAGTCCACCTTTTATGCCATATCTTATTTTTCTGCACTAATAACCATTAAATCTCTCGTTGTGATAATGGTTTATGTTCTCCTTGGGTTCTAGATCATTTGAAATTTGTCCTCTATCACCACTTCCTTAATTTCTTCCACTACCCCTTTGGAATCAACATCTCTTTGCCTCTATTTACTTCGTCTAATCTGAAATCTCTTGTTCAACTTGTCTTCAGCCTTTAGGGCAAATTGATATGCCTCTTCAATTGATTGTAATCACAACATACTTAATTGATGAAGGGTACTCCCCCTCAAACAGTCATACTAGAACAACAAAAACAACAAATCTTCACAGAAATGCAGGAAGAATGCAAACAACAGCTTCTTATTTCTTGAACAAAATGTATTACAAATCTGAAATTACATCAAAAGAAGGTCCACGACCTCTTGCTGCAGCAACATTAGCTGCATTGCATTCAGGAAATCAGTCCTCTACGCTTGGAGATGTCAACAATGGTGCCCCACATCAGCTACATCTGCAAACAAAACTGCAACTTCTCCCAAAGATTTCTCCAAGTCCTGAATAATCGTTTTCTCTCAACTCTGATGGAATAATATCAACTCTCCCACACCCCAAGAAGTGTAACTCCCAAGATGCTCTTAAAATATGCCTCTAATGACTTTTGGTGCCTTCTAGCATTATTTGATTTTGTAACTCCCAACTCCCAAAAATAGGTCAACTTTCAAGAGCCGTAACTTTTTATGCGTGCACCCGTTTGACCCCATTTTTTTAAACTAAAGTGCTCAGAGTGTTCTATGATGCCAAACAGATTTTGACCAACTTTGGGCCCAAAAAAGGCCGTTTAAGGCCTCAAACCTCAATTTCAAGAATTTTTCCAAGATTTTAGAAATTTTAAAATTTAATATCTTCATTTTGAAAGCTAATCCTAACTCGAAACTCAACCACAGTATACAATTTAGCATTCAGGAGTTTTGAGGAAAATTTCAAATCCCTACGTGCACATATGCAAACTTACTAAAAATAGAAACATGCTATTTTTAGCCCTTATTCACCAAACCAAAATAGAAATCAAAATTAAAAAAAAAAATCGGGTGATGCAAGATTGCTCTTACACCTTGGATGCTCTTGCATCATTAATTCATCTTGTATAGTTCCTCTCAATCCATTGATATAACTTATTGTTTTTTCATAGCTTCATGATGACCAGCCTTAATTGTCAACTTCTAGAATTCCTCGATATAATCTTCACATTAATATCCTTCTATCTCAAATTTTGTAATTTCTTCAACAATTCTATTTGATAACCTACAAGAATAAACTTAGTCTTCGACTTAGATACCATCCCATCCCATCTTTTAATCTTTTCTTCTCCTCTCATATTTCTTTCCAGTATAAGGCAGCATGACCTTTTAACTTTGTCTAAGCAATCTTCACTCTTTCTGATTCTAAGATCTCTTCATACTAAAAATATTCTTCTACTTCAGTTGGCCAATCTATCAACTCTTTAAGATTTAAACTACCAAATAATTAGGAACATCAATTTTAGATCCCTTAACTATCTTTGAAATAGCATTTAGCATTCTCACTTGGTCTTGATCTTCTTCATGTTCATATTGTTCAGCCACTACAGTTTCATTTCTTCTTTCAATTTCTTCATCACTTACTATTAGTTTTAGACCAAAAATGTAAATAAGCAGAAATACAACACACTGAACAAAAAACACAGCAAATTACCCTGGAAAAACCCTCCTTCTCAGGGAAGAAAAACCTAGCAAAATATATCTCTTATATATAGAAAGAATAATAGCAGAAATCTGCTTACAAATCAGACCCTTCTCAAGGGCGAATTTGATACAATAAATAGTGAAACCTCTCCTTGATACAACTGAATATAATTCTCCTTGAAATCTGATCTGCTGCTAAAGATGGCGATCTGCTGCTAAAATGCGAACTTCTTCTTGAAGGTGCGAATTGGAATGAGAATGAATTGATGTGTAAATGAATGATCTTCACCTTGTATATATACAAAACTAGGCAACTTCTCATCTAGGTCGGCCTCTTAGAAGAAATAAAAAAATATATAAAATATCATATGTAAATCAGTGCCGACCTGCCTTGGGAATCATTTATTTGATTTTTGATTAGTAAAAAATCTCTCCCGATGCTACAAACACTAACACTCCCTCTTAGCTAAGGAGGTATTTTCAAGATATCCTTGTCATGGAGTCTCTCAACATGACACCCACAATGGATACACCCATTTGTGAAAAGAGTTCATCACGGAGTCTCTCAACGTGATGTCGTCATGGAATCTCTCAACATGACGTCCACCATGGCTACTCCCATGCACGGAAAGAAACACATGTACAAATGTCCATCACGGAGTCTCTCAACATGATGTCATCATGGAGTCTCTCAACATGACGTCCACCATGGCTACTCCCATGTGTGGAAAAACACAAGTACAAAGGGTTCATCACGGAGTCTCTCAACGTGATGTCATCATGGAGTCTCTCAACATGACGTCCACCATGGCTACTCCCATGTGTGAAAAGAACCACATCTCTGTCTCAGAGATGTATGAGGGCTTTCACCTCATATTTCTCCATCTCAGAGAAATATGCATTATAGCAAAGCTCACTATGGCTGAGTCTCCCTCTCAGCAAGGGCAACATTCTCCACTACCCCAAGCTTGTCTCGGAAATGTGCAAACTTCACTCTAGAAAGAGGCTTGGTGAGAATATTACCCGTCTAATCATCAGTGCAAATGTACTTGAGTTGAATTGCTTTCCTCAACACCATGTCTCTGATGTAATGATACTTGATCTCCACATGCTTTGTCCTATCATGAAACACTAGATTTACTGAGAGCTTCACACAGCTTTGATTATCACAATGAATCACAGTCGGCTCCAATGTTTGCCCAAACAATCCTACAAGGAGCTTTCGAAGCCACACTGCTTCTCAAGCTACCACACATGTTGCAATATATTCAGCCTCTGCAATGCTTAGTGCCACAGTCTGCTTCCTGCTACACCAAGAAATCATGGCAGACCCCAAACTGAAGCAACATCCAGAGGTGCTCTTCCTATCAGTTACACTCGTGGCCCAATCAAAATCAGAATAGCCTTGTAACTTTAGATCTTCACAGGAAGTATATCTCAAGTCATATCCCACAGTGCCACGCAAGTATCTCAAAATATGCTTTGCTGCAACTAGATGTATTTGTCTTGGCTCACACATGAATTGATTGAGAGCACTCACTGCATAGCAAATGTCTGGTCTAGTATTGACTAGATATATCAATGATCCAATCAATTGTCTATACATGGTGGGATCTACCAAATCTGATTCAGTTGTTGAGTCACTCAACTTCTTCAAATTTGTCTTCATCGATGTAGACATGGACTTGCAGTCCATCATCCCAAATCTCCTCAAGATGCCTATAGTGTATTTTCCTTGACTTAGAATAATCTCATTAGGTCTTTGCCACACTTCCAGTCTCGGGAAGTAATGCATGAGACCCAGATCCTTCATCTCAAACTCAGAGGCTAACTCTTTCTTGCATTTGACAATGAGATACTCTGCTCTAGTGAGAAATAAATCATCAACATAAAGAACCAATATCAAAGCCTCACCATCAACTATCTTGAAGTAAAGATTGGAATCTGCATCATTCTTGGAGAATCCCAAGCTCATCAAATATCTATCAATCCTTTCATACCATGCGCGAGGTGCTTGCTTAAGGCCGTACAATGCCTTTTTCAATCTGCATACATGAGACTCCTTCCCATGAATCACAAAACCATTTGGCTGCTCAATGTACACTTCTTCTTCAATCACACCATTAAGAAATGCAGTCTTTACGTTTGATGTAACTTCCAGCCTTTAGCGGATGCAATAGCAATAATTATCTTGATAGAAGTGTAATGAGCAACGGGAGCAAATGTCTCCTCATAATCTATTCCCTCCTTCTAAGAGAATCCTCTTGCCACAAATCTCGCCTTGTGCTTCTCAATGCTACCATCAGTTGCATGCTTGATTTGTAGAGCCACTTGGAAGATACAACTGATTTCCCTTCAGGTCTTGGAACAACATCCCATACATCATTCTTGATGATAGACTGATATTCTTCCGTCATTGCATCTTTCCATCCCTGCTGGTTGGATGCTTCCTCAAAACTAGAAGGCCTAGAATCAATGATGTGACTCATCAATGCCACATAACCTGGAAACTTTTGCGATCTCTTGCTTTCCCTAAAGGTGCCTTGAGGAGTTGCATACTTTTCTGCCTCTTACAAAGTTTGTCGAGCCCGTAGAGGCCTCTTCCGACCTATGGCAATGTCTTTAGGCCCATCAGTTGGTTCTACAGGATCAACTGGATCAATAGTCTCGGCTGGTTCATTGGACTCCCTCCAAATGTCAGGAGTATGATTAGGAGATATGTCCATATCCTGAGGAGTCTCCTGCTCTTCACTGTCTATCTCCATGTAAGACCCTCCAAATCTTTTGAAGGCTACTTCCTCTTCGAAGAAGACATCCCTGCTGATCTCAAACTATTTCTACCCTGGAATATAGACTCTGTAGGCCTTTGAAGATTCACTATATCCCACAAATATACCCTTCCTTCCTGAAGGTTCTAGCTTTGATCTTTTATCCTTAGGTACATGAATGTAAACAGGACAACCAAAAATTCTTAAATGACTAACCGTAGGTTTCACACCTGTGAAGGCCTCTTCAGGAGTCATGTTTCCCAATATTCAATGAGGGCTTCTGTTCTGAACATACATGGCGGTTTTGGAAGCTTTTGCCCATAGGAAAGTCTGTAAATCTTGATCATGAATCATAGCCTTGGCCGCCTCAACTATGGATCTGTTCTTTATTTTGGCAACTCCATTTTGCTAAGAGTTGTACAGAACACATAACTCCCTCTTGATCCCTGCCTCAATGCAGAAATTATGAAAACCTCCAGAAGTGTATTCTCCTCCATTGTTTGATCTCAAAATTTTAATCCTTTTCTCGGACATGTTTTCAACTTGAGCCTTGAATTCTTTGAATCTATCAAGTACTTCTTTAGACTCCTTAGATTTCAAGAAGTAAATCCAAGTCTTTCGAGAATAATCATCAATGAAAATCACATAGTACCAAAATCCACTCAAAGATGCCATAGACATTGGACCACATAAATCAGAATGAACAAGATCTAAAATTCCCTTTGATTTATTGTCACTACTATGAAAGGGACTCTTGATATTCTTACCAAGGGCACATCATCTACAAATGCCATCGTGCTCCAGACCAAGCTTAGGAAGACCAGTAACCATCTTCTCCATGGATGGAAGGGCTCTGAAGTGTAAGTGAGCAAGTCTCCTGTGCCATAGCTCACTCAAACTAATAGTGTCGTGCAATAAAGTTTGGACTAGATGAATTGATAATATGTATAGGCTCTCCTGTCGAACTCCAATTACACAAGCTGATTTTATACTTGAGTTCTTAGGCCATGCAAGAACTTTCCCTTCAGAAAAGGCAACGTTGTACCCTTTGTCCTCCAAAGCCGAAATGGAGACAAGATTCCTTTTGATCCCTGGTACAAACAAAACATCACTCAAATGAAGGGGAATACCTGAATCTAGCTGAAGAGAAGTGGCCCCAGCTCCTTTTACGGAATAACATGCATCATCTCCGATTATAACTTGCAAGTTAGTCTCTTTCTCTACCAAGTCTGAAGATGCTCTCGATATCCTGTAATATGTTGTGAAGCACCACTATCAATCAACCAAGTGTCACTATCAGTTGGAACATTGCTTGAAAGAGCGGAGATGAATAGAAATCCCCCTGAATCGTCTCT
This sequence comes from Sequoia sempervirens, assembly GCA_007258455.2. Lineage (NCBI taxonomy): Eukaryota > Viridiplantae > Streptophyta > Pinopsida > Cupressales > Cupressaceae > Sequoia > Sequoia sempervirens. Next base: position 830 of record VDFB02088776.1, on the reverse strand, counting down.
AGATTCCTTTTGAGGTGACACATCATCAACATCTGCAGTAGAGGCATGTTGCTTTGGCTTGGATATGCAATCTCGAGCATAGTGACCATACTTGTCACACCTATAACATTGAATGTGAAAGAGATTCTTCTTCTTTGGTTCTGGAACAGAATTTGATTTTCTGTCTCTATTCCTCTTGAAATTGCCTCTCTTCTCTTCTCTTCCTTTTCTTCTGGAAGCTTAAGCAGCAAGGACATGACTTTCTTCGTTATGAGAATTTCGCCCATTTCCTCTTGCTGCCAACCTAGATTCTTCTTGAATACAATCAGCTCAAAGACGATCAAACTTGGGCACTAATGCTTTGAATAAAAGGTTCCCAAGATTAAGGAAGACCATTTAATGCCAACATAATCAGATCTCTATCTTTGACTATGTCTCCAATGGTGCATAGTTGATCTCTCAACTCAGCAATCTTCATGAATAAGGAGATGATTGAATCTCCTTTAGCCATTTTTATATGATGGAGTTGTTGTCTCAAAGCAAGGGCTTTGCTAGTATTGTTGATCTTATACAATCCTTGTAGAGTCTCGAACATATCTTTGGCTGTCTTCATCTTGGAGATAATCTGCACTAGATGATCCTTCACGGAGTCTATCATGATCTTTCTAGCCTTCATGCCATTCTTCTTCCATTGAATTTTCTCAGCATCATCGAATGGCTCGGGCACATCATTTTCCACGAACTCTAGAAGATCATTTTCTTCTAAGGCAATAAGAACTTTGAATTTCCAAGAGGTGAAATTTGATGCACCATCAAGCCTATCTTCGACCTTGACTCCGTTCACCATCTTC
>VDFB02088775.1:0-46112 GCA_007258455.2 Sequoia sempervirens | reverse complement strand
GGGTAATGAGTATTGGTAATTGACTGATGCTACGGATTTAGTGGCCCTTTTTGCCAATTTAGGACTCACAACTACGGCTTTTCAACTTGACATTTGACTACTGATCTTTTGGTGAACCCTTGTTACTGTATTTCACTTGGCTTTATAGCATTCTTTCCTTTGGTTATTGTGGACACTTGGCATCTTTCTATAGGCTCATTTCTTAGGTGAATTTAATGCTTAGAATTTATTTTCTTTGGTTTGTTATGTGCCACTATCATTTCCCAACTATTGTGGTTTGGAAAACCTTAACTCCACTTGGCGTTTATTACTTGACTCTTTACTTCTAGTTGTGGTTTCTTGCTTTGTTCATGGTGTTTTGCTGATGGCACGGACCATTTGGAGTCTTGTTGACTTCTGTAAGTTCACCACATATTCACTTGGCAATGATTACTATCTAGGTAACCTCATTATCCAAGTAATAATCCTCTTATATTACCTGTCAAGTCCTGGGTGTTCTATGCGCTGTACCATGATTTCGTTTCTTGGTTTTCTCTGCATTATTTGGTGTGCCATCAATGGATTCTTTTGCCAACATGGTTGCCACTTGGCTTTACCCACTCAGATTAAGCACCCGCCTTCGACTCAAGTTGGCTTTCCACCTATGGCCTGCACACTTTGTATCTGTTTAAATCATAACATATAATCAAATATTAATGTTAATTAGACTTCCTTGGGCTAATATTATTTATTCCTTTTCATGATTAGAATCATCAACATAATCTGCCATCATAATATTCAAATATATGTCCTAAAATAAGGAATCATCTAGGGCAATTATTTATGTCTTAGTTTCAATGTCTAGGACCATCCAAATAATCCTTTTTTTTTTTGTTTACTTTAATCTGCTCAATACTTAAGGTTATATACTTCACCAAATATCCAGGGATTCTTTAAAATTCATTGGAGCCTTAAGCATAAGTTATCTAGTCTTCAGAATTCTTTATCATCTTGTAAAGTCCCCTTAAGTCTATGGGTCCCTGATTTTGGCTTTATATCCAGGGTGACAAAATTGAGTCATTATGAGGGGATGTCATAGTACAAGGTAACTACAGCCAAAATATCTTCACAACACAACCATTATGAGAGCCTCGATATGGCTCCATTGGATGTCCTATAATAAGGTAAGGAAATCAATTTATTCAACTGACCAAAATACCCAAACATTTTTACTTTCATTTTACACTTTACACTCTTATTTTCCAGAGTTCAACTTATCTCAACAAGATTTTTGGACATCCAAAACCCAGACTTTCCTGCATATTCCTGACTTTTAGAACTTCTAGCAAAGGTACAGATTTTTTATAAATTTAACAAATATTTTACATCACACCCTTCAGAAACTCTCAATCTTCATATTTATCTAGTTTTTTCTGCAACCTTTGATTGTTTATACCAATCTTTACGATATATTTTAGTACAAACTAAATACCTATTTCTATGCATTTCCTTGTTGATAGGCGAACTTTGACATGCTTTTTATGCAGGTCCCAACAATGGAACTAAATTGTTAGGACCCTTTTACTGGTGTGGGTGCATAGGCAGCTACTGTCCTGCACAGACTGACAACCACCCTAAGCAGGTGGAAAATTCCACACTGGCCTGTCACTCAGGTCTTGAAGCGGCCTGAGAGCTGACCTAAACTGTATCACTCCTTGGGGGCTGCTGTGTAAGGCCTGCAAAAGTCTGTTTATCATAAAAGTTGCACATTAGTTAGTACTGTGCAAAGATGTCCATGTCAAGGATGCTTGTGCACAAAACTTTAAACTTACTTAGCTTTTGTTATTAAAACATTGTCCATATTTACCATGAACAAATAATAGAGACAAGAATGTGCAGAATATATTTGTTTCTCATTATGAGCATTCAAACTTTACAAAACTTAACCTATTTGGCTATCTTTAATATATATCTATATACTTATTCTATATTACTATCTTTATTACTTTCACCCTAACTATTTCGTTTTGACTATTCATCCATGTCCATCACTCTATCACTTTCTCTTTATATATTTGGCCAAGCATATAAATAACCACTTTGTCTTTAATTCATGTGGTCCAGATTTATTCCTAGGATCAACAGTCAGGATCTTTTCTTGAAATACTTGGCAGGGGTTGTTTCTCCTCTCCTTCTGACAGCTGTTTGCTAAGTTGTTCCACTTACAACTCATCATTTATTGAAGTCTTTCTCTATGCTTGGGAGTGCAGCTAATCTTTCATGTGATTTGAACATTCCCTCAATCTTTATTGATTGTTTGTGTGTTGCTCCTAGCCATTCCCTGATCAAGACCTCTTTTCAGGGCAGAATTTCCTGCTGTTTCTGGTTCAGTTAAGCTCCTGAGCCCACACCTATTGGTCACCATCATTTGTGGCCAATAATAAGTGGTCCCATTAGTCCAGTAGTAAATGGCCCCTAGAATACAGAAGCAAGGAACGTGAAAGATGGATATCTAATGACATCACAAAATAATACAAACAATCTTTGAATAAGAAAATAAATAGTAAATTGCAGGATGGGGGGCTGAGATGGGGATGAAGACTCGTCTCTGCAGAACTTGGCAGATAGGAAGCACTATGCACCTAAGGTATCATAGCACACAATTCAACTCCTTTTTTTATTGGTTTAAGAAGCTAAATTCTAGGTTTTTGTTATGTCAAAATTCACTGGGGATTCACACCAATTTTTTTAATGGGACCTTGTTCATCATATAGCAACACAATCAGCACGGGAGCAAGCTCTGTGCAGTTTGAACTTGGATTGTTTATCATGGCAGTAACTCTTACCGTACCACTAGATCACAGTCCAGTACACTCATTGAACATTTCTTATAATAGCCAAACAAATCATTTTCCAAATTTATCTAATTTTGTCTTGAATGGTAGTGAGAAATGAGTTTTCCTAAGTTCTGGCGCATTGAATTAATGAACCAGCAACTCACAGTATCTTTGCATGACAATTTAAAAGATGGCCAGAAGCACTTTGTAGCAGCAACATCTCATATGGGTAAATGAAATATAAACAATCATTTGATGGAATTCTTTTCCCTCAGAATCAAGATTATATTGAGCTTCTCTACGAAGGATAAGTTCAAATAGAAGTGCCTTATTATTTTTGTGATGTTTAGTGTCTTGTTAAGAAACTTAATTTTACATATAGTGACCGATTCTTCTGTGAAAAACACTTGGTTTGTTTTAGGCATAGATATTAACCACCTGAAAAGGCTTATTTATAATCAAATTGATGTTGATGTTTTCTTCTTAAGGCTTATTATTTGATTTCTATTCAAAGTCAAATCTTATCTTTACTCAAACAACAATTGATGTTAAAATGTTTAGAGAGGGTAGTGGATCCCATCCTACTGCAGTGCCCTTTTATTTTTTGTTTATAGAATAATGAAAACCAATAATATTTACATTATATATTATCTTTGTCTATTCAACAGTAAATTTCAATTGACATTAGTTTTGTTTCTTTCTGGTAGAATACAACTATTATATTCAAAGGCATTAACTTATGTTTTTGTTATTGTTCTGGTGTCTACAAGGTGATTTTAAGTACATTTGGAACATAGAATGGCAGCGACATTTCGGACATTTTTGAATAGCCCTGTAGGCCCCAAGACAACCCACTTCTGGGGTCCTATTGCCAACTGGGGGTTTGTTGTTGCTGTAAGTTTGCTTTTCTTGTACCAATAACTCACTAATGAACCAAGGAAGCATTTCTTTTGAACAAAATTTATCAAGGATTTTATCTCTCCAAATTTAGTCAACAATGTTGAAAACAACTGTTTGAATTTTCTGGCCTTGAAAATTGAAGAATATATTTGTCTAGATCAGATATTATTAAGGTCTCGATTAGATTTTATTCTTTGAAACTTGAATTAATTTAAATAAGAATCTTGATGTATTATTTGTGTTGGAAAACACTAACATTTACAACTCTTACAAATGATAGTGCCATTGTCTAAAATTGGAAGTAAGTATCATTAAAAATAATGATTCTATTTCAATTGTAGATTAGTCAGCCATGTATTATCATCCATTTCTAATTATGAAGTATAAAATTGGATGGTATCATGATAGGGCTGGTCTAGAAGATGATTAAATGTCTCTGGCAATAAACTGGTTTGAACTTAAATGATTCTAACTTTGAACTGTATTACTCAACCGTGCATTTTCATCCTTTTCTAAGTTAAAGTATGTGATAGCATGTTAGAGATCAATTTCCTCCTTGTGACTTATGGAAAAGTAAAAAAGGCAATTAGAGTAAAGGAATTAGCATGCACTATGTCTACTTAGTCATTACTAGGGGAAATAATGCATAAGTATTCCTTTGGAAATCTCAGGTTGAGGACTGGAGCATGACTATTCCAAAATTATCATGGAAGTCCTCACTCATGTTTGGACTGATTTGGTATGGTGTCTTATTTAGCAAACTAGACCTTGGAATCAAATTAATATAATGTGAGATGCTTCTCATTGGCAGCAATCCCTCTAGCTTCTCATTGCTGATGATATCCACATATTCCTTGATGTAACTCTACATCCTTTGGTTCCTTTGAGCTATGTGACTACTTTTCTTGCATGGGTCTGAGCATTGCCCGATTTGTGCTTTCTTATTACTCTTCTTTCTACATAGGCAATGAATCAATTTTCTTAACATGTTTTGTGATGATGAAGGTGTTCTTCCACCCATTATGGATGGTGCTTTTGTCATATTGCCATGGCCTTACTAACAACACATGGAGCACATCCATTGGGATCATATTGTACCACAACTCATCTGCATAACCTTCAATGCAGAATGCAAATTTGGATTGCATTGTCATAGTGACCTGTTTTCCCTTTTGCAACCAAAATACTCTACATGGCATGGGGTGCGCAACAACTTTAAACCCTAAAATTTTAATAATCACTATTGAGACCAAGTTATTGGTGTTGCCTTCATTAATTATCTATCTGTGACACTTACAACTGGACTTGTAGTTAGTTCTCGACCATGGTTCATTTTAATCTTTTGATAAATTAAGTAGCACCTGGGTTGTTGGTCCTAGTATGAGAATGAGTTCAGGGTTCAAGTATGCTGATATGGCTATGTATATATATATATATATATATATATTATCATAATTTAAAAAAAGGAAAATACTCATAAATTCATAATTTATTGATTTGTCAAATGTCAATACAACATGAAAATTACGATCAATAATCTTCATATTGCTCTTCATCAAGGGCAGCAAAGTCAACATTTGGTTCATTTGAACCACGATCAGTTGCAATGCCACTTCCACTAGCCATGTAATAAGTAGACGTTGCCTCATTTAAAGAGACTTCAACAACTTGTGCAATAGTAGTTTCTAAGTTGGCATACTTAAGAGTTAGATCCCAGTTCCTTGTCAGCTCCTTGTTATAATAAGGTTTTTTATGTGACAAGAGACTTAAGTTGGAGTGCATATAGACTAAATCCTCAGCGTTTTTTGCACCCAACCAGTTGCACTTAACTGAGTGAATAAAGGAGTATGTACTCCAATTCTACTTAGAAGAAGAAATCACAACCTTTTGAAATTGCATACACACTCAATACAACATTTACAATTATAAAACATAAATTATAATCTATATCACCAAAAGAAAAATGAGGAAGTTAAAAAATAAAAAAATGCATGCTTGAGATAGAAGTTTTATTGCAAGAGGCTGCAGGTAAATAAAACCTTGGCCATGTATGTACCATCATTTATGAGCATCTTTCTTTTGCCATGTATTTACCACCATTTATCGGCCATCTATGATTGCCTTAACATGTGTCAACATCAAAGGGCAGGACTTCTTGTTGCTGAGTCTCTGCTGCTCAGTATTTTCCATTCTTATTTTTGAATTCTTGGAGAAGCCACAACTACAACTATAAATATGAGGAGTGACTTCAAGATGGTCCAATGCCTAGTTCTTTGTCGGTACACTTATCTTTGTACTTAGTTTGTGTTTTTTCCCCTCCCTTTCATGTGTATCTCGCCTTTTTCTAAACCATTTGCTCACATTTGATGTTTTGTAATCTTCCTACCAGATTGCGATGAGTAATGCAGCAAGGATTTAAGTATGCCATTAGGACTAGTGACGGCTTCCTAATATTAGATTAGTCTATAAGTAGGCAGATTGGTAGTACTGCAATCTTGTGATATTTTAAGTAGACAAATTTGTAAATTTGGAGATTGAGTCATATATCTCTCTCCTTGAAGGCAGAATTTGTTCAGATTATTGCATTAAACCTTCCCTTTTCTTGGTCAATTCATTATATGTGAATTTTATTGTTATAATGGGCATCTACTTTGCATCCAAATTACTTTCTTTAAGTCTTGAGTTTGATGTTTTGCCCCAAGCATTAGATCTTCCGTATATCTGAATTAATGGCAATAATAAATCTGTTTTAGAAGAATTTATCTGTAGCTCATGTGTGTTAATTATTTGTTCTTCAAATTTAAAACTATTCTTGTCACTAACATTAAAATGAGCCCAATTGACAAGGCACTAATGTGCCATTCTCAATGGGCAAAATAATCTTTAAACATTTTTCCTTTGAGCTTTATTGATAAATCTTTAAATTTTATGCTTACAAGTATAAGATTAGCTAATATCAAGTAGCAATATTAGGATAGATCTCACTGCTTTCCACAATCAGGCTACCACAAAATAAGTGGAATTGGAGATCCTCATATCTTGAGTTTGGTTTCAATAGCAGCTTCCTCAACAGTTGACAGCTAGTCATATCTTTCATTATAGCCTCACATTGTAACCCCTTATCCAGGAGTCAAAATTTAGCAATTGAGGGCGAGGTACGTGTTGGAGGGATAACATTTTGGCTACAATGTGACCTTGATTTACACTGTAATAGCAGGGTTCTAACCATCTAGGCACATAACATTAAGCTGTCCTTTGGTCCTTTGATTATTATGTTTTACTTTATTTTGTCTCAGTATGTTGACAATGGATTTATTGGTACCTGAAGGATTTTCTAAATATGTGCCAAGGCTTTGATATTTATGCTCAATGACTCTCATTGGTGACAAAGGATTCAATACTTGTAACCAAGGCTTTTTATTGGTGCCAGAGTTTCCTAATATTTTTGATCAAAGACTTTGATATCTATGCATGAAGGTTTATCATTTGTATTCAAAGGCTTTTATTGTTGCCTGAAATCTTTTGATATTGGATGTCCAGCATGGAGAACAAAGAACAGTACATCAGCAACAACTACCGTCATTTATTTCAGTTAACAAGCATTTTTTCAGCCAGCTAGCAGATATTACAGTTGACAGCATTCAGAGTCATTATATCAGTCAGAAATGTCAAACTCAGTAAAACAAATGTATCTTTCTCAGACCAAAGTTGCTAGTGGAAATTTAGGAACAAAATACATTCAAAAGCTTGCTGACAACAAACTGATATGCCGCTTTTTTTCATTCTGTTGTCAGCAGCACAAATCCTAATGCTTGTCCTCTTTCTGCTGAATTGCTTTCCTAGGATAGGTGAGGGAAATAATGGTGATTGTTGGAGAAATGGGTCATTTGTATACTTAATCTTTCAGCTAAGTTTGGAACTGTTGAGAGGTTGGCTGATGTCAGTAGTTCGTTCTAGTGAGCAAGGAACCATTATTATTACAATTTAGAAGATGTTGTGTTTACTATTCTTTGCACCAAAAATAAAATAATGTAATGAATATGTTATGATAATGCCGTATTAGCTCTCAGATGGTTATTCTTTTGGCTTTGATGTATCTTCTGATGTTTGCATGTAAATATTCATCCATTACTTTCAAAATGCAGTAACTTGCCTCTTAATGAAGTTTAGGCTTCATCCAGTTTTGACAAATTGGTTATGTGAATGCCTAGAAAACACAGGGAAACATATCAATAGTTTCAAAAAACATTTTATGATAAATAATTTTGTATGGCTGATTATTCCATAAAATAATCCTGCAAATAAATTTCCATTTCCACTATATGACAGATACTATTGCATCTAATGGCTAACCCATATTAGAGAATTCCATTTCCAGCACATGACAGCTACCATTGCATATAGATCTAAATCAGAGAGTTCTTTGATGGAGTAATTTATAAACGTTGCAAATAGGAATTAAACTTTATCTCCATTTGTCCTTAGAATCTTTTTTATATATACTTGCTTTTGAATCCTTTCTGGATATTTCTTTCCTGTTGCTAATGACATTGTATACATAATAAATTATAATGCAACTTTTCTTGGGAAATCAGTGGTTCTACTTCTAGTCTTTAAGGTTGTTTCTGAAAATATCTTCTTAAGACCTTTGTTGAGCATCTTCTGGCTATGATATAATATAAGACATATTCTACAGGGCTTGGTGGATATGCAGAAGCCACCAGATGTGATCTCAGGGAACATGACTGCAGGTATATTCCTGTTGTACATTTCACTCAGTAAATTCAAGCATATAAGTGCCCTAGTGTTCTGATCTTTTCATTTAAACCTATAAAGTTTGTGCTAGCTCTATGAAGTGGTCATACAAAGGGGAGATTTATTTTCTTGAAGATCATTGCAGTACAATTTTTTATATTCTCTAACGTGTGGGTCGCCAGTGAATTGAGTTGGCTGAACAGCAATTTTGTTAGTGTCTACATAGTCTGTATTGAAATTGACCGTCTGATTTAGATTCAACTCAACAAGACTTGATGTTTCTATTACACATTATGTAAAAAGGTGATGGGAGAGGATACTATTGAGGACAGGAGAAGTAAATGAATTTGTATTGATATGTAAGGTGCACTCCTACAATGCTTTTATACCATAGGGGTTAGTATTTAGTTGAACTCTAACTATTAGTATCTTCTAATGATTCATAATAAATACCTTTAAATAATTACATTGCTCAATGACTCAAACAAACATTAATATTCTAATACTTCCTTCAATGTTTATTTTTGCTACACCCAACACTTACCTAAATTTTTCAAGCACATCTTTGATGAATGCTTTTCTGAAGATGTCTGCTTACTGATATTCTTTGTGACGGTAAACTAAATTGATCTCTTATTTTCAAACCTGTTTCCAGATATAATGATGATGTAATTCTTTGTGCTTTGTCAATATTTGAAAGATTGTCAATTTGATGGTACTGTAGTTAACTGGAAATGGAGATGGATACATCATTTTTTTGAAAAACATGATAGATTGGTTTGAAGAATTCCTAAATACAAAAAATTAAATAGAAGCACCAAATTACAAAAAATTAGATGTATGTAGATATAAATTTCAGGAAAAAATTACAAGATTTATAAATGAGAATTGCCATGTTTTAGAAAGTCTTATTCACCACTTTGGGTTCTTAAATTGGGTCATAGCTCTTTCTATCAACTTCAATCTGATGGGTTAGTGGAAATTACAAACACAAATTTTAGAGGGATATTTTTGCTGCTTCACTTTTGGAAAGTAGTCACAATGGTTCAAATGGCATAGTTTGGTGGAATGTTGGTGTGATACTTTCTTTTACAGCTCAAATAAGATGGCTTCATTAGAAGCTTCCTACGGGTTTCCATCCTCTACTTCCTATTTGCAGTTGTTTTCCAAAGGTGCAAGTTGTAGGTGATAACCTTCAGCATTAGTAGAAATTTAGATCCTCAAGGACAACCTGGTCATGGCTCAAAATAGAATAAAGTAATAGAATCAGCAATGGAGTGAGAGAATTTGAAAGAGGCAATTGGTTTTTCCTTCATCTTCAGCAGGAAAATTGCCACAAGTTGGCCACTACAAGATGTTATTGTTTTAATATCAGATTCAAAATAAGCAGAAACACAGAAATACAACAGCACATGAACAATAGAACACAGCATATATCCAGGGAAAACCCTCCTTCTCGAGGGAGAAAAACCCAGCCACAAATATCACTTATATATATAGAATAAAATAGCAGCAAATCTGCTTTACAACTGGCCACCCACTAGGCCGATCTGAAGTAATAAAGATAGCACCTCTCAAGATGCAAATATACACAATTGTAACAACCTTCCCAGACTACAGTTTAAAATTTTCAACTGACAACTAACTTTCAGCTGAACTGCAACTAACTTGTTTTCGAAACTAGGGTTTCCAAATTGATCCAACTAAGTCAAACATGCAATTATCTTTTTAATTTTCAGTTTCATCTCACATGAATCGTTCAACAGTTTTCTGCCAACTGTTCATGGCAGATCAATAACTAAATAACTGCCAAACTAGGGTTTCATTTGCAGCTAGACGGAAAAGAGAATTCAATTCAAATGTCGATACATTATACACTTCATCAACTAACTTTTAATTTCATTTTCAGCTGGAAAGAAACTATTAACTATAAACATCTAATAGGAAATTGCAGAAGAATAATAATTACTTTTCTTGCTTCCAGAAGATAACGAATAATTACTACAGCTATGAAACAATATAACAGCTGAATAAATTCAAGTAACTATCTCACTAAGTATCTGAGAATCTTACAATGTTCATTAACATAAAGAATAGCATTCATGGCATAGATGAAATAGAAATTCAATTACCATTCCATGTACATGGATTTACGAGAGAGGAAGAAATATATTTGACATCATCTTCATGCTGTTGTACTTGAGTTTCTTTAGCAATGAAGGAAAGAGAATTATCATCAGGGGCTTTACCACCCAACCAGACCTACTGGTCTCCCGTGTTCTTCAACTGAAGAAACCCGGCCCTTCTCGAGGACAATCAAAAAGGATCAAATGTCATCATGACTCTGAGCCTGGTGTCCATGAACCTATACTGCTGGTCGATCCCTCCTCTGAAGGTTCCTCCTAACTAGAAGGATCATTCTGACCAGAGTATATCTGGAACATGGAAGCTGTCTTTGCCTAACTAGCATCTACCTTGGCCAAGGATTTTTTCATTGTTTTTGGCACCATTGTGTCGGTTTCTTTCACACTACTGTGTCGATATCTCTGGCACTACTGTGCCGACATCTCTAGCACTACTGTGCCGCCAGCATTCACCCTTGCTCGCCCTGACAACTCTCAGATCAAGTTTCTTATTTATTGCAACCTCAGGTTGGGATATCGATCTTCTCTTGGTTCGAGGTTAAAATTAACCTTAGGGTTTAATATTAGCAAAACTTGGTTTGAAATCATATCTTGTTTCAAGATTTAAATTATCTTAACATGGTCTCAACATCCTTTCAATTATATTTAAGGGTGAGCTGATTTTATTTGTGGTTCATACAAAGAGATATACTCAACTCTTAACTTATCCCTTCTGAGTATAATAAAATGCTATTCTCAAGTTACTGAGGAGGAATTAAGGAGTCTTATACATAAATGAAAACAATATCAGAGAAAGATGCACTAATCTTGCAACATAAGTTTCCAATTCAAAGAATTGGTTCTTCTTTTCTCCTTGATTCAAGCTATGTTGTTGATTTCTAACATCAAATTATACAGTGCGAGAATTGACCCAATATAAGGCACTTCTTTTAGAGTTATCTTCTCTCTCTCAGGGCAGAGGTTATTGTCATTGAGCTCATGCAAACTAAGCGACATATTTAGTTAAGAATTCTTTCTGATCTTATCAAACAATTTCGTACTTAGATTATGAAGACAGGTTACTTGGTCAATCCTTCAAGCTACGTGTTGAGCATATACCCAAGGTTTATATATATAAGAAAGATTAAGACAGAGCAGTTTTTAAGGCCCACTTTAGATCTCGCAAAGTTTCGGGAGAGTAAGAATTAGCCAAGGTCCTGTGACAAGACAAGATGATCAGTTAAGGCTCCCTTTAAGAATTTCCAAGTTAGGACAAAGCTTGAGAGGCTCCTTCCCATAACCTTATACTTAATATCTCATACCATTCCTTTAAATTTAAAGCTTTTCTACTTCCATAAATTGTTTTCTTCAAGCATTAAAGAAGAATTAAATTCGGTAGAGGTTCAACAGATCTAACACTTGACCCCACTCTTTAGATGGAGAAGATAACATTTTCCAAATCGAAATTTAGAACTGAGGAGAATGTCACGGCTTAATCAAGACTACGAAGATTTCCATGAAACTAAGAAGGATCTGCACCACAACTAGATCTTTGAGGTATTCTAATAGGAAAGAAATCTCCATCATGACTATGTTAACTTTTCAGGTACATTAGAAGGAACCAGTGTTGGTACCAGATTGATTCCCAAGAACAGTTTCATTTACAATTCAACAGAACGAAGAAAAACTCGTCTTAATTTACTTTCAGAGCAAGAAGGACATTCATTAAGAATGATTTCATAGAACTTGTTGAGCAAACAATTTGTAAAGAAAGACTCCTATACATGCCTGTCAAGGCGTCTAGAGCTCGGCGAATATTGAGATCCCGTCGCTACTAGTCGGCTGCTCGTTGGACTCCCATAGCTTGGTCAATGAAAACACGGGTTGCCACTCCCCAACAGAGAGGTAGATTTTAATTTTCTCAGGGTCCGGCTCTAATTAGAGAGTCCCACACTTTAGAAAATAAGGTTTGCCGAGGACGGAATTTGGAAGCATGAGAAGCTCCAACAAAACAGAGCAAAATACATGCGATGGTGAAAAAAATGAAAATACCATGAGAGAAGAAAAAATATGAATCCCTAGAGAGAGAGAGAGTTCCATCATTTTTGCGGTTGCCCTTCCGAATTCCCAAACAAGAACTTTCGGTTCTTTAAGAATTCCAGACGTTTCATCTGGAGCACGATGAAAAAGGTGGAATGCTCTGCCTTCCAAGAACCGACGCCAAACTTTCCCACGTATTCTTTTTATTTTCGAGTATCACATGTATATTAAGTTTTAATATTAACTTTCCTTTTATTATAATTATAACATTAATACTCTTTTGAAATTCCCTATATAAATATTCATATATATTTAATTTGACTATATTAATCAATACTTTTATAATTTTACCAAGGCCAAGGTTATAACTTTTCATTTTGTCATACACCGACTCAAAGTTTGATGACAAATTGATCCTTGCCAAAATACGTCCTCTCCCTGATGATAATCCCCTTCCCGTTGAGTTTTGTCGATCCTGCAACCACTTGGGCAAGAAAAACTATGGTTAGACCATTCTTGACGTGTATATTCAGGTTTAAAATATAATATCATCATCCTCATTTACATTTTGCAAATTAAAGTAAAACGTTCACATTTACAGATGCAACAAATAAAATAGTTTTTTATATCCAGGGAAAACCCTCCTCGAGGGAGAAAAACCCAGCCACAAATATCACTTATATATATAGAATAAAATAGCAGCAAATCTGCTTTACAACTGGCCACCCACTAGGCCGATCTGAAGTAATAAAGATAGCACCTCTCAAGATGCAAATATACACAATGATAGTGACTTCTCCTTGATGTCGATCCCCATAGAAGTAAAGTGTCGATTTGCTAAGAAGAATGCAAACTTGACTTGAATTATGTTCGATCCCAAATGAAAGTGAATCCTCTTGTATATATACACATCAAGGTGTCCTTTCATGAAGAGTCGGCCTTCTTCACAAAACAATGTCTCTAGTTTAGTCGGCCTCTTAGATAAAAAATATTATTTGCAAGAGAGGCGTTGCTACACCAAAGTCTGCCTCTAGAAAATATTTCAAATTTATATAGGGGAGAAAGAGATCTCCCGCCGCTACTTACATCAACACTCCCTCTTAGCTAGGGAGATATCTTTCCAGATATTCATGTCATGGAGTCTCTCAACATGATACTCACAATGGCTACACCCATTTAAAACAAAAGTTCACCACGAAGTCACTCAACGTGATATCGTCATGGAGTCACTCAACATGACGTTCACCACGGCTACTCCCATGTGTGGAAGGGAACATGTGCATAAGTGCCCATCACGGAGTCACTCAACGTGATGTCGTCATGGAGTCTCTCAACATGACGTCGACCATGGCTACTCACATGTGTGGATAAACACAAGTACAAAGGATTCATCACGGAGTCTCTCAACGTGATGTTGTCATGGAGTCTCTCAACATGACATCCACCATGGCTATTCCCAGAGGGTGGAAAGAACCACATCTCCGTCTCAGAGATGGACAAGGGCTTTCACCTCAAATTTCTCCGTCTCAGAGAAAAATGCATTAACAAGGGCTTACACCTCAAATTTCTTCGTCTCAGAGAAAAATGCATTAACAAGGGCTTACACCTCAAATTTCTCTGTCTCACAGAAAAGATGCATTAACAAGGGCTTACACCTCAAATTTCTCTGTCTCAGAGAAAAATGCATTAACAACAAGTCTTCATGAAGATGACTCCCTCTGAAGCTCCAAGTTCTTGCATCAACCTCCTGACCTCCTTGCCCAAGGTTGCCTCTGTTGATTTATCAGACTCCCTCTGAAAGTTAATTCCTCCTCTTTGAAGAAACTGATTGCAATGACAACCTGAATAGGTTCTTCCTTTTTGAGAGATGTCTCCAGCCACCACCTTAGTCCCATGGCTACAAGCTATGACTCCATGCTTGATCATTTCTCCAGTCGACATGACTTCCTCACAGGATGCCTCAAGCTCTTCTTCTCTATGCAATCTCTCATCACCCTCTTGCTCCTCAATCTGTCCTGGAAGCATTTTAGAGAGAGATTACTAATAGTTCAAACTACCTCGAAGAAATATCAATGCTAGTATTGTACGTGATTCACTATCCCAGTGTTATAGCATGAATTAATAACTACATAAAATTCATTCAAGGTACAAGCATAAAATACTTATCTCTTTATTGTTGGTACACCATTGAGCTAGACCTGTAGCTGTGTCTCATCTTCACCACCTTCAGTGTTACTACATAATCGCATCTCCTCTGATAGATACAGAGCACACTAGATGCAGAGCACACACAGTGTTGGCAATCTCAAAATTCTCTAGATGTTTCTATAGCTGAATGATCCTGACAATACCACTGATCACAAGTATATCTCAGCACACATTGAAGTTAGAATCATCTGCGAGCAGGATCATCGACAAGTATTCATAGGTTCCGCCAATCTTCTCAACACACAAGTCAATTTCTTTAAACTTTCCATACTCATCATAATTCCAGCACCATCGATTCTACAACAAATATAAATGTTGCTAGTATGAAGACGTTCAGATAATATCTCACTTCACACCTTACAAACAGTCTATGCAAATATAGAATGAAAGTGATGCAGCTGAACAATCACAACTTTTCTGAGCACACCAGCGAATATAAGGTTTGTAGTATCCTTCAAGAAATAACAACATCGGATTGCATCAATCACACTCAATTTGCATAAAATGACGACAATGGATATTCACATCTAATATCTTTCACACCCGCACTCTTCACACAAAAACGTTTTTCTTAACATACTTCCTTCATCGCATGGCAGAAGATAAGCGTATCTCATCCACTACTCCTTACCACCTCCAGAAAGAAACGAGGACTCCTCTTTAATTATTTTCATCAAAACCAATACCGCTCCATACACTAATTTCTGAAGCCGTCATAATTTAATTCCTGCACAAACTCAAACTCCCCTTTTTATGCTGCTCCAATAATAAAATCGAGCTCCTTATAAAAAAATTCCTGCCAATTGAAAGGTCATGACTCCTTCAAGAAATATACAACACTCTTTTTTGCAAGAATCGCCTTCTAAAATTCTTGACTTCACTTGTAGATTTGTAATCTTAATCATTTTGCATAGAGAGTATGCAATCTCTCAGACAAATACCCGCCACATCTCCCGTGCGTCACTTTATTCTTTTCTACCTTCTTCACTTGCGTACTTGTCATAGACGATTGCTCCCGATAATCTTTAAAAAAAACTTATCAGCTTCTTTAATTTCCTCAACTCAAATCACCATCGCCAATATTCATGACTTTGTGCTATCAATAGCGCTTGATTTTCTAATGCGACTGGGGATTAGTATATCCGGCGACCCAGTAAATCCCGACCAAGTCAAAGACTAAGCCCGCACCCTTAACCGATGAGAGGAGTTGTGCGTTGCAATGTTCAGACTGCTGGAGATCCTTCCGTTGGAATTCCTCATGATGTCGGATGATGCGAATCAATAGCTCTGAGTTAAAATGAAAGCAGTGATTCCTGCAATCACTACCAGCTCGGGCACGCTTAGTCCAAACAAGTCTTGCACTTTGAGACTGTCCATCCTCCTTCTCCTGCTTGCCATGCATACGCATGGATTGAATCACATGCTTCTTGTGTTCTTACCCACTATCTGAAGTAAATGCTTGGTCTATGGTCCCAAGGAGGGAAGTCAATTCTAATTTCTCAGCCGTTGATCTGACTGCACAACCAAAATCTGATTGGATCTTTATTGAACCCGCTCTGATACCATGTTATTGTTTTAATATCAGATTTAAAATAAGCAGAAACACAGAAATACAACAGCACATGAACAATAGAACACAACATATATCCTGGGAAAACCCTCCTTCTCGAGGGAGAAAAACCCAGCCACAAATATCACTTATATATATAGAATAAAATAGCAGCAAATCTGCTTTACAACTGGCCACCCACTAGGCCGATCTGAAGTAATAAAGATAGCACCTCTCAAGATGCAAATATACACAATGATAGTGACTTCTCCTTGATGTCGATCCCCTAGAAGTAAAGTATCGATCTGCTGAGAAGAATGCAAACTTGACTTGAATTATGTTCGATCCCAAATGAAAGTGAATCCTCTTGTATATATACACATCAAGGTGTCCTTTCATGAAGAGTCGGCCTTCTTCACAAAACAATGTGTCTCTTTAGTTTAGTCGGCCTCTTAGATAAAAAATATTATTTGCAAGAGAGGCGTTGCTACACCAAAGTCTGCCTCTAGAAAATATTTCAAATTTATATAGGGGAGAAAGAGATCTCCCGCCACTACTTACATCAACACAAGATTCTACCAAAAGTTAGAAGTATTGCCTACAAATGGGATTTAGCTTCATCTCCATCTTTTAATGTTTGATGCTTGGAGATCTTTGGGGATAAAATTCCAGTGCAAACAAATATTGTAGAATTGGATAAAGAAGAAGAATTTTTTATGAATTTTGAAGATGTTATTGATCATACAATAGAGATTCTACGAAACCAAGGTCATCTCTAAGTATCTTATGAAGCAAAAGAACTACTAGAGTAAGACACAATTTAAGCAGAATAGTATTTTCTATGGAAACTTTAGGAACTCTAAACTATTGACGTCAACTCTTTTATTAAGGGGGAGGGGATGCTAAAATTGTACCAATTAGATTATGGGTTATGTCCTATTCTAATGTTAGCTATATATTGAAGCTAGGTAGTTCAATCTAGTGCATTTGTCATAGAAATCTCTCTTTTATTGTTTACATTTCTTCTTACTCAAGTGCTCCTTTGAAGCAACCTTGTTTGCATACTTATGTCATTTAGTATTCCTGTCCATGTGTCATTACTTATGTTTCAAATCTGTTGCATTATGAAAGATTCTTGTTACTTTGCACGTGTGCATGCTGTTGTTGTTATTTTGGTTTTTGTGTGCTATTGGAAAAATGGTTGGTGTAAATATTATACTTTGTCTAAGATAGTTTTTATCTAAGTGTAATATTGGACTTAGTTAATTAAGTTTACTTTGGATATAAGGAATATTTAATTTCTCACTTAGGTAGCTAATAATGACGTGTACACCTTGACTTGAGGTACACAAGTGCCACCACTACCCCATCAATCCTTGATTGACGGTAGTTAGGTGCCACTTCTATTTAGTCAATTCCACCTATGTTTCAATTAGACTAAGTTAATTCACCTCTTGATTGGGAGTGATTGAGAGTCAATTGATGACCTCTTGGGTATGTCACCTTCTTGGGTCAAGCATCCAAGAGGCCTATATATTTGTAATTTGCTCCATCATATTGACTATTGAATATCCTTATTCTATGCCTTAGGTAAATTTGTTGTGTTTGTCACAAATTCTAACATGGTATTAGAGCCATGATGTTCTAGGATTAGCTCAATTTTGAGTTTTTGAGAGCACATAGATATGAGTTTTTGGCATATATAGTGAATGGTGGAGCTATTTTGAGGTCACTTTGTGTCCAAAACAGCCAATTTAGCTAGAATTCACTATTATTTTGTCTGGATTGGACAACTTGTAGCCGACCAATTGAAATGAGGGGTTGCTTTGGTTTTTGCAATGATCTTTTGTAAGAAATGTGCTGCTAAAAAATGGACAGCACCATTGTGTCTAGATGGTGATGATTTGTAGCTATCAAGTGTAAAATTGCCTAGGTTGGGCTCTATATTTGGAAGTCCTACTAAAAAAATCTCCTTGCTGGTATGCTTATGCACAACTCAAGAAAAAAATCTTGGGTATTGTGCATTGCAGGTGAAAAGTATAGCTGAATATTTTTTATGAACATTGGAGGAATGTTTAAAAAGAAAAAGTTTATACATAAAGTTTAATGGCTGCTAGTCTTTTTATCTTTGCTTCTTTCTAAAACCTATACTCTTTTGATTAGGGCACCATCAATGTAGCCCTTAGTCATTTCTTACAAGGAAAACTTTAATATATATATATTCTCTTGTAGTAACCACAACCTTATAACAAGGAATTTACATGAATTTTAACCATAAAGTAAAAAGTAACTATCCCTTAAAATTAGGACATAAAAATTTCTTCAATAAAGGAAAGATACATTTGCATAATTGAAAAAAACATGAGCATAGCATATTAGTTCCATTCAAACTAGAACGTGCAAATTACTTTTATTTTCATCATTTTCTTAATAATCAATTTCAAGTTTGTTTACATCATAAACAAATAAGGAATAAGGTCAAAGATCCATATCTGGATACTTTCTTTCTTTCTTTCCGTCTTCTAAGACTCTGCAAGTCATCTGCAAAAGGGAAAGCATCATCCAAGTGCTTTACCCACAACCACGGACTTAAGTGGTCCCTCGCACACCTTCCTAACTGGAAGTGGCCCTGCCCTTCAACGAAGGGAATGGTTAAGAACCCCCTAATAATAGTCATCTGAGCTCTAGTGTTGTGCCCTACTTAACTAATACCGTCTATTGATTATGGAGACATTCCATCTAAGAAAGAAAACTTTGATTGTGTTAAGTATCCGGTACACAATGAACTGACAAGTGCATGCAGTGACTAATGCACCCACTTTGGCCAAAGTTATTTGTATTAAATACAACCGCTACTTACTTGGAGCGAAGTCGTTTGTTCACCCACCCTACTCGACTTGGAGACTTATCTGACCTAAGGATTGACCAACTGGCTCTACAGTCATAAGGTTTATAATCAATAAACATACCCACTAAAGTGGTCACATAACAAAATAGTATTAATTTCGTAGACAATGTAATTCTTCCCCATTACGATTCTAGCAACATCTGAGGTAGGCAACTACCTTTTTAGACAAATCCATACCAACTCAAATGGTTTTCCATTTACCTATTCTTCGGTTATTTAAACATTTAGAGATGACTCTTACGCCATCATCTTGACCTACCCATGGTCATTCAACACATTGACATTGTGTCACACATGTACATAAAAGCAACAAAGTTTGAATCATCTAAAGGGTTTACTTCCCCTTTAAACAAGAAATAAGACTCCCAAAAACCAGTCATAAGGTTGGGATCTAAACCAACACTAAAGTTAATGGGTCTTTCTGATATATGAAATAACCAGTTAATGAGCATCTGTCATCTCTTGCTCTAAACCCCATATGGTTGCTTACAAGTAATATAACACACTAAGACCTAATAAGCACTCTTGGAGATAGACATTTAATAAGTACTTTTATTACAGACTATAAGCCATATTACTGATTTCCATCTCATACACTTTTAAATTGCATTCATAATACATAACAGTACCATACTGTCCATAGTTTCAATCCTAAACATTAACAAATTATTAACATTCATCCCTTATTTCTGAACTTAACAAACTCACTCACAAGTCATTCTTTGTTACTTTTTCTTTTCACCTTCAAGCAAAACAAGAATAGAAATGGTTTAGAAACGTATGAACATGCCTGTTACCTCAATTGGAAATGCTACCAACTGTCCCTTGAATACTCTAGCTTCCAAACTCTAAACTCCCTTATCTGCTCAGCTTCTTTCTTCCTTCAAGAATAATCTGCAGACCTCTATTATCGCTGTCCCCAAACTTAAACTAAACAGATTACAGACTTAATTAACTTGAGAGTAACACAATCTCTATGCTTCTTCCTTCTTGATAACCAACCCCTTTACAATACAAAACTCTTGTATTTATAGACAAGAGATTCAACAAACTCGTTTTTCCACTATGACCCTTCACAAATGCAGTGATAAACTTCCATAAACCGATAATCAACTACTAATAATTGACCATATGCAAGCAGTTTGGGAACATTTATAAAGCAGATTGAGGTGACTTAATGGCAGTTTCTCCACGCTGAAATAGTTGCAAAATGAAGTAAATAATAAACTTCCAAAACCTGCTCCAAAACCCACGTTGGAAAACTACTTCCAATCAACTGATTTAGAGTCTACTAAATAGCAAGCTTTGGCCATTAAGTGGCTGGAAAATAGCATGAATGGATCGACCAAAGTACCCCCTAAAATAGGCATTGAAAACTTCTTCATAACTGACTATAGTTTGTTACCAAAATCCACTTCATTTACTGACTTTTCAAAGCTACTTTCTATGCTTAAAAAGCTGAATATATGACGCCACTTTATGGCTGTTTAAACTCCCTTGTTACTAGCAGATTTTTCTGCCTTTTAAAGGCTTGTGAGGCTTGTTATATTCTTGCACATGCTGCTATATAAGAGCAGATTTAAATGGTTAACAAATGCAACAAATTACCAAGTCTTTCGCCCCTTTATGGTCATTAGAAAACTCTATTTTCATGCAGAATTTGCAGGGCTGTTTCAAGCATCGAATAAGCTTTAATTCCAGCCAATTCGTGGCTAACCATTTTGCCAAATATTTGCATTTTAAACATGCTTCAAATCATCAATAATGTGACCCCCTTTTAATGGCCTATTAACTTGGCTTTTTAAGCCTTACAACTTGTCAACTTAAATAATTTTAATTGCCTCATTGAATATTAAAATAATTGATATTTACACACATTATTATTTCACATCTACATATATATATTCTTGTATGATCATACATATATACATACATATATATTTATACGAAATGAGTATATATGTACACCGACTATCGATTACAATTGAGTCATGTATATACATGCTCATTTACTTGTACGTACAAATATATACGTGTGTACATATCTATGCATACCGTGTATATATATATCTATATATATTTGTATTTAAATGATTGAACTATATAACCTTAAGGCATTCACGCTTACCAAAATATACATACTATCATTTCCTTAGTTGAATATTGTTAACATAATATCAATACTAAATCCATTTTGATGATAATAACATCTATATGTAAATATATATATATTCAATATGTAAATAAAAAACACCAAAAACCCCAAAGCCTTCTATAGGGATACGAACTTGACTTGACTTAGGTTCAAGTAACCAAAAGACGTAACTCAAGAACAACTTACTCGATTACGACAACATCCAAACCCGTCCTAAGCACAATTCAATGAACTCGGATGGCTTTACTATTCGGCTCTTATCCATTTCCTTCTCTTAGGTGATACTCCTCATCCACTGGAGGTGCAAAATCCAATCCTGTATATCCACTTGGACAACAAATCACGTAGTTAGCCATTTCATTTATATTGCATCCATTTCATTACATATACATCATTATTTCCATTCAATACATTAAACCATTGCATTTCATATATTCCATCAAAACATTCAACATGTCAAGCTTCATAGTCACATAAATTCACATTGCATTCAAGTTAAAGTGAAAAGTAATTAGTAATTCAGGGATGGGATGTAACATATTCCTCCCCTTAAGAATCATCGTCCCTGATGATCTTGAGTATCATTACATATATCAAAGTAATTAAAAGTTTTTCAAATACTGTTTTTAAATCTCAACAAAAGATGAGGAAATTTTTGCTTAATTTCTTGGTAATCTTCCCACGTGGTACCGTCCTCGATGTATTGGTCCCACTGGACCTTGCATTGCAACACCTCTCTATTACGCAAGCGAAGCCTACACGTTTCGAGCACCTTGAGCGGCTTGATAATGACCACCCCTGGTTCTTGAACTTGAAGTGCATTCCAATCAATTATGTGATTATTTCTTGGATAATATTTCTTAAGATAGGAAACATGAAATACATTATGCATCCTAGCAAGAGCGAGTGGTAGAGCAATTCTATATGCGACCGGGTTAACTTCCTCAAGAACTTTGAAAGGACCTACATAGCGTGGGGCTAACTTAGAAGACTTCCCAAACTTGATTGCACTCTTTTGAGGTTTAACTCTCAACAAAACTTTTTCTCCTACCGAGAAATGTTTGGGTACGCGTTTGGCATCAGCATAACTCTTTTGTCTATCATTGGTTTCTGTTAGCCTTTTCTTGATCAAACTGATTTGTTCCTCCATTTCCGAAAGCATTTCTGGTCCAAGGCTAATCCTATCTTCTAGCTTATCGCAGCTTATAGGAGTTCGACACTTTCTTTTGTACAATGCTTCAAATGGAGCCATTTTAATGGCGGAATGATAGGAGTTATTATATGCAAATTCCACAAGCGAAAGGTAATCTTCCCACTTGTATTGCTGATCCATGCAATACACTCTTAGTATATCCTCTAAACACTTGGTTCACTCTCCGTCTGACCATTTGTCTCCGGATGATATGCTAAACTTATGTTCAACTGAGTTCCTAGTGAGGTAAACAAAGTTTTCCAAAATCTCGAAGTCATATGTGCATCTTTGTTTGAAATAATCTTCTTTGGCACACCATGCAATCTAAAAACTTCCTGTACGAATTTCCGAGCGATGATAGGTGCCCCATCAGTAAGATTCCCTGGTATGAAATGGGCTACCTTAGTAAGTCGATCCACCACTACCAAAATTGCATTATGCCTATTCCTAGACATAGGGAGACCTTGTACAAAGTCCTTACTAATGACTTGCCATTTCCACTTTGGAATCTCGTGAGGGTACAATAGTCTTGTTGGGTGGTGATGTTCTGCCTTCACCCTTTGGCATTCTAGGCACTTTGCTACAAACCTTGCAGCATCCCTCTTCATCCCCTTCCAAAAATACAGTGGCTTAACATCAGCCAACAACTTAGTCACTCTCGGATGTCCCGAATTGAGTGCGGAATGAACCTCATTCCATACCATGTTCCTTAGTTCTCCCACATTTGAAACGTACATTCTTCCCTTAAATATTAGTAGCCCATCTGATTCAAAAAGAAATCCATCATACCTTGGATCCTTGGGGATCATCGAGGAGATATTTCTCCTTCGACTCAGGGCATCTGCAACCCGATTCTCCTTTCCCTTGATATAACTTATCTCAAAGTCATAATCTGATATTAGCTCCAACCACCTCCTTTGACGAGCATTTAATTGGGGTTGGGTAAATATATACTTGAGACCTTGATGGTCTGACCTTAATTTAAAACCCCATAACATAAAATTTATGATCATTTACCTTCCAAACATTTATTATGCCCAATTTAATATACATCTATATAAAAGCAAAATAACTACAGTGGCAGCAAGGGGGAGTTGTAAAGGAGTGAGTGGATAACAAAAACCACTTAGCATAAATTTGATGGTCATTTACAGGTCAAACATTCATTACATCCAATCATATATACATCTATATGAAAACCTAATAAACTAGCATATATATCTTAAATACATCTATCTAAAAGATGTCGAGAAAGGCCCATATCGATATCTCTTGGTGTGTTTTAGATAGATGCATTTAAGATATCTATGCTATGAACACTATGAGAAATAGCAATTGATCTGGCCACCTCACAAATTTCTTTGGAAAACTTCATTAGATAGTTTTTGCCTTTGATTATATTCACAAACTAAGATTGTGCCATTGTTTGGCTTAGTTTGGATGGCTTGCACGCCCCTTCAATTCCTTCACATATGGATTGCCCTTTGATTCCTTGTGGCTTTGTATGATTATTGTCCATGGCCACTCTTTAAAGGTTGCTGGTCCTAGTTTGTATCCATCCCAAAAGCTTGAATATCTTCTTTCTAACTATGCAGCTTCTCATTACGTAAATGAACTTCAATTTTTAAGTATTCCTTTGAACTAGCTTTATTGTTGACACCACCATCTTTGGAGCATGACATGGTTGATTTCACACTCATTGAATTCATCCTTTCATATTGCTCCCATGCTGATATATTAAAATTTCAATATCATTTTAACTAGAAATTGAGAGAGCATATTTTCTATAAACCATATTGTTTCTTGCATAGTTGTAAAACTTGGATTCAACAATTACTTGTCCGGTCCAAAATTTTTAAAAATTTGGGACTCAGCAATAACTCGGCAAGTTTATCAAACATTTGAAAATATAAATTTTTTGTTTTAAATATCCTTCAAAAGCACACATACTACTGAATTTGTAGAACATAAAACTGATTTCCATCATATATAAATCAAAATTAGTGTTTAATACACATCATAGACCAAAAAACAAGTTCAACCTCTAAATGAGTAACAATGCCACTTCCACTAGCTATAACATATGTAAAAGTTGCCTCGTCTAAAGAGATTTTTGACAAGTTGTGCAATAATAATCTCCAAGTCAGCACACTATATCTCAATTCCTTGTCACCCCCTCATTGTAATCAAGTTTCATATGTGACAAGAGATCCCAATAATTAGTGCGGATTTGGGAGTGGAGACCACATAGACCTTCATGGTGCATACCATTTCCACAATTTTATAATTAAGAGAAAAATTAGGTACTTGACACTTTTTTGACTATAAAAATGTTTTAAAAATCATATAAAATTTGATAACATTAAGTGAAAAAAACAAAATAATACTCATTCAGGTGTGCCCTAAATTGCCAGTTGCATGTTGCTGCTCGAAATGCAAAAATCATGAAGTTTTCTTAACAACAGTTGGAAAAAAACAATTTGTAGCTGATTGGGTGAGTTTTTCTGCAAAAATCACTAGTTATTTTGGAAAAATTGTGAGTTTTACACCGACGAGTTTTTTGGCGAGTAACTCTCCAGAGCTTCAGCTGCACAAGTACTCAGCGAGTTTTACAACTATGGACTTTCTTGCACCCACATAATGCTCTCACATTGATATTTGGAAGTTAAATGGCAGATCTACTAGAAAGAGAAATCATATTGCTTTCACAAATCATATTTTCACTATTGTCTATTTGTCACTATGTGTAGAATACTATGCTAGTGCCTCTATTAGAAGTCTCCCATCATCACCAGCAGCCCTATGACCTCTAATTCCTACCCAACTTTGAGAAGCACATCCAAACTTCAACATTTTACTAATCAGCTTCATATATCATTGACACTTCTCCATGAATATTTTCATTTTTCTTATTGATCTCCATGGTCTTAGTAGTGTTCCTCATTGACTGGTTAACCTATCCATTCCCTTCATCTTTTGATCTGGCTAGTCTTTGATAAAAAATAAATGGTCCACAATCGTGCTTCTCTATTACAACTGTTGGTAGTGGTCTTCATACTGTGATCTCCTTGGCAGTTTGGTGTAGCTTCCGCCTTGTGTTCTCATTTGATGCCATGTCTTTAGTGGACTTGGTCCTTCTCTGCTTTAACTTTTAGATTCTCTGTCAATCTTAGTTGTGCCTTTCTCATCAATAATTGTCACTTTTATACTGTGGAGTCCTTGACAATCTTGTAGTCCATTTCACGTCCCATTAAGTTTTATTTTTCTTCACTGACAAACATTTTTAATTTTCAAAATTTCTTCATTTACAAAAGCTACATAGACTACATGGATGTAGTGTCACTTGGAGTTCAATGAAGGATGATGTTTCACATGGACAAGAGGTGGATCCAATCATGACAAAAGGGCCAGAAATGTAGGTTTGTGATTATACATCCTGTTCTACACACCCATTGTAGTATGAAGTCATCAAATCATAACCCAAAGAATGCAAGATAGAGAATAAACAGTCTTTTCCATCAGGACAAGATGATGTAAAAATCTTGAACCATGATAGAAACTGATGGAAATCTATACCAGTAATCTCATATCTAATCTATCTATATAGTTTGCCAGGGTACTTGGTATGATGCTGAGAAACCTTTTGTACAGCCAATAAAGAATCTGAATGTTTTCTCTCAGCCAGTCATTTTGTTCTACTTATGATTCCCTAAAATACTTACCTGGCTTAAAGTTTGTTTAAAGAAAATCTTGCATATTATATTACATTATAAAACAATAAGTCAGTTCATAAAGTTCATCAGGTAAGTGGACAATGCTGGATCCTCTCCAACTAGAGGAGAGGGACCCAAGTGTCAGAATTAGCACCATCATAGAGGAAATCAACATCTTTTTTGGAGTATGATGTTTTTGGATGTGAAAGAACGGGTGTTAGTGTGTGATAGTTTCCAGAGAATAGGAAAGGCACTAAAGAGAGACCCTGTGCCTTTGTCTCCTATTTAATGACAAGAAGTTTTCAGGTTATGGGGCCTAAATTTCACGTGCCCATTCAAGAAGCCAGGGTTTCTGCCACAGTGTAGACACATCGTTGTAGTGATGATGTCATGTCCCCTTCTTGTTGACATCTCTCAGAGCTTAGGATTAGCCTATTATGCGACCCTCGTACGCTGATAGGATGGATAGAGGGTCTTGATGGAGCTTGGCTTGGCTTCGGTTGTCAGAGTTTTACCAGTTGGCTTTCGTTCGGGCTCATTCGGACACCATTTGCCTGAATTGCTATTTTTAGCAGTATTTGGCACTCAGCGAAGCACCCCTGCTATTTTTAGCAGTATGGTTTGGTCATGTGCAGAATCACTCACTTATTCGCCAGCTTCAAATGGTTCGTGAATCGGACATATTTTGAGGGAGATATTAATATTTTAATTGATTAATTAAATATTAATTATTCGGAGCTTATATTATAAAGTTATAATATTTTAATATTATAACTTAAGTGATTTGTCTCAAGGGGTCGACCATCATTGAAGGGGCCACTTTTAATTATAATTTATAATTAAAAGTGAGATTGAAAACTATTGAAAAATTAAAAAGAAAAGTTCGAATTTATTTAAATGATGCCTAATTGAGAAAAGTCGAACTTTTGAGGAGATACAAGGGTTTTCATTGGGATTTGAGCTCATTATGATTGAAATCGAATTTTTGCTGAATCTTTCTTCTGAGAACAGAGCCAAGGGTTCCAGTTTTCAACTTGCATTGGAGAATGTGCAATCTTTAGTGTGTGCAGTTCAGAGGCTGTGGAATATCAGCTGATTTATTGCCAGTCAGAGAAATAGCTTCATTTAGAAGTTATTACAGAGCATCACAGGCGAAAATATATTCAGGGTTTTTGATCCAGAGTTCATCTGGGAAGAGTTCTTTATGCTAGGCGTCCACTTTGCAAGCTAGAGGCACATCTTCCAAGGGCCATACATTTATTCATTGCTGCTGTCATAGCCATACTTCCTTGTACTAGGCCGTACCTTTCTCCTTGAGAGAAGCGCTTCACTTTTTGGCCTTCAGTCTTCACATACAAGGGCGCACTTGCATCTAGATTCATTCTGGATCATTAGGCGCAGGAGAAAGTTTGAAATCCATGATGGGCGTATTATTTCTATAGCTTCACAGGCGGCTGCAACAATCAGGTTTTCATCAATAACATTGTTGTTTTTCGATTTGCATGTTACCAGATCTCATTTGTAATCCCTCTAGAAGATTAATAAATCGATTGGCATCATTAGATTTCGTAGTTTCCATCCTTATTGGCATTGTACTATTTTATTTACATTTTAGAGCAATTTCTTTCCAAAATCGCAACTTTCATTTATTCATGCAAAAACACAAAAAAACCAAAAACGACAAAAACAAGCAAAAACACAGACAGTTCAGAGATTAGCTAGAACAGGGGTTTCTACAATGGTATCAGAGCTAAATCCTGCCATCCTGAGGGTTTAGCAATCTTATGCAGCCACAAGAGGTTGGGCCACACAGGTATTATACTCGCAGGAGAGCCTTGATTGACAGGCAACAGGGTTTGATCAGGCAGCCGGGAAACATGGCTGACAGAACAGATATTCCTAGAACAGAAATTCCTCAAAACCCTAGGGATCAGGACGATGCAGAGGTTCTACACGCTCTTAGAGATTTACGAGCGTGGTCAGCCACAGCCTAACGATAAAAGGCTACAAAGCACAAAGTGGCACTCCGTGAGGTTAGGTACACCGAGGAGACCGTCACCACATCGTGACGAGGACAGGAGTGATGCAGGATCACGGAGAGCACCTAGGACTGCTTCACGGACGGCAGACAGGCCCACTAGGCCTACTTTTGTGAGACAGGAGGCCGATGAGGCTATGGCAGGTGAGGAGCATGAGGAGTTGTTCGTAGATACACTTATGGCAGCAAATGAGGAGTGGGAGTTAGTACCACCAGATGTCAGAGAAAGGATTACCTTTGACAGATTCATTACACAGAGGAGAGAACATCACAGAGGTCGACAGGATTGGAGACCTAGACACCAGAATAATGACCTGAAGCATGCTACCAACAGACTCACTCTAGCGATGTTCGATGGTAGTGGCAAGGTTACAGCCCATGCCTGGATCAGTAAGCTAGACACTTTCCTCACATTGCGTCCTATGGCTGAGAGGGATGCTATTAGGTATGCGACATTGCATCTTGAGGGGGTAGCTTACGATTGGTGGCACCACGGGATGGTGACACTCTAGCACGATCGGATCACCTCATATCAGGAGTTCGTTGACAGGTTGGTGGAACGATTTGACAAGAAGGATCCAGAATCCTATTTCAGAGATTTGGCTCAGTTGCGACAGAGTGGCAGTTTGGAGTCCTACATAGGTGACTTCCAGCGACTGTCAGTTATGGTTCCTAATATATCAGAGAGGCGTCTTATAGTGCTTTTCATGGAGGGACTGACGGAACCATTGAGAGGTTGGATCAAAGCCTTTGATCCTCCTTCGTTACAGGAAGCTATGAAGAAGGCGCGTAGCATGGAGTTGGCAGCACCATCCAGCAGATTCAACTCCAGAAACAATTCTTCATTCAGGGACAATAAGGGCTTCAACAAAAACAGAGAGAAATCAGATTTTAACAGAGAAAAATCAGATTTTAAGAATGATTCAAAGGGAAAATCAGCAGCACCACCCTTGGATCGCGAGGCTCTTAATGATCTACGCAGGAAGAAGCTTTGCTTCTACTGCAAAGGTCCCTATGATGCCAACCATGATTGTCCTTTGCGGCCTAAGGGCAAGGCCAATCGAGTGATGTGGGCTTATTACGAGGAGTCGGAATCTGAGAGTTCCGAACAGCAGGAGAGTTCTGAGGAGTCAGAGTCAGAGGCTTCAGAGCCTAAGGCAGAGGCAGAGTCAGAGCTTCAGATTCAGGAGGCACGTCTATCTAGCATTCAGCAGGAAGGTTCATTCAGACTTCGTGGAGTTTTGGCAGGACAGAGGGTCATTACCCTTCTTGATACAGGAGCCACCCACAATTTTATCGATGCTAGATTTGTGGAGAAGCGCGGACTCATCACTGAGGAGTTCTAAGGCATTAGGGTTAAGGTGGCCGACGGTTACACTCTCAGGTGTGAACGTATGATTAAGGATCTCCCCTTGTGCTTGAACAACTATGAGTTCAAGGCTGATTATTACATGGTGAACATGGGGGATATCGATTTAGTCTTGGGCATGAAGTGGCTTCATTCACTTGAGGAAGTCACTCTTCGTCTCAAAGACATGGAGATTCGTTTTGATGTGGATGGGAAGACACATATTCTGAAGGCAATTCAGGACAGCAATATCAAAACTATTTCCTTTCGACGGATGGAGAGACTTATACACCACGACATGGTTGAGTGGGCTGCAGAATGTACTTTGATGCCTACACAAGAGGGACAGCATAAGACCGAGTATCATCCTGACATTCAGTAGTTGAGAGTCACATGAGAAGGTTTCAAAGTGGATATCCCACCGTGGAGACCTCCGTGATGGGCATTGAGCACATTATAGAGCTTGAGGAGGGCACTAAGCCCGTCATGATTACTCCTTACAGGCATCCTAAGAGGTTGAAGGATGAGATAGAGAAGACTATCAAGGAGCTGCTTGCTATGGGTCACATTCGACCGGTGTCACCATTCGCTTCTTCAGCTTGTCCTAGTGAAGAAGAAAGATCGCACCTTCGAATGCATAGATTTCATGAGTCCCGGCCAAGAGGACTATCAAAAAACAAAAAATTCCATACCTCAGATAGATGAGCTTTATTGATGAGCTCCATGGTGCATGCTACTTCAATGTAAGATAGACCTAAGGTCGAT
Source organism: Sequoia sempervirens (assembly GCA_007258455.2). Taxonomy (NCBI): domain Eukaryota; kingdom Viridiplantae; phylum Streptophyta; class Pinopsida; order Cupressales; family Cupressaceae; genus Sequoia; species Sequoia sempervirens. Next base: position 15,602 of record VDFB02088775.1, on the reverse strand, counting down.
ATCACCAGATCAGAAGTTCGAGGCATTTACTTGATAAAGACCGCATTCCGCTATTGGCCAGGGACACTGAAGTTTGTGGTGATACCAGTCACCCACGTCTAAATGTAATATCAGTCCACCATGAACGGTGGTCTTCCATTCACCAGGAGATATGTACTTGTCTCTTCTCGATGACATTTCTTATTTACGCCATAGACTTAAGTGTATACTGGCCTATCCTCGAGACCGTGCTCAATATTTTTGAGAGGGAGTCCTTGTACGCCAAGGAGTCCAAATGTGATTTGGGGATGACCGAGTTGCTCTACTTAGGTCATATCATCAGTGCAGAGGGAGTGCGGATGGATCCTGAGAACCACGCTATTATAGACTGGCCTACTCCCGCAAACCTTACACAGCTGCGAGGATTTCTTGGTTTGTGTGGGTTTTATCGCAGATTCGTGAATGGTTATTCACGTCATGCAGCACCTATGACGGATTTGTTGAAAAAAGGTGCATTCTGTTGGACTCCTGAGGCACAGGAGTGTTTTGTGAGGTTCAAGGAGCTGATGACTACGTGTCTAGTGTTGGCACTACCAGATTTTTCGAAGCCATTTGAGCTTCAGTGCGATGCTTCTGGTGAGGGCATTGGAGCGGTGCTTATGCAGGACAAGCACCCTATTGTGTATGAGAGCCGTAAACTCAGAGGGCCAGAGAGGCTCTACAGTATTTATGATAAGGAGATGCTAGCTATAATGCATGCCTTGGCAAAATTTAGGCAATATCTCGTGGGCAGTAAGTTCTGCATTAAAACTGACCACAATAGTTTGAGGCATTTCCTGGGGCAGCGAGATCTCAATGATCGTCAGCAGAAGTGGGTGAGTAAATTGCAGGCATATGACTTTGATATCTCTTTCATCAAAGGCACCCAGAATGTAGTGGTTGATGCTCTCTCACTCAAGCCTTATCTGAGCTCTATGGTTCACATTACAGAGGATTGGAGGCATTTGATTGTGGCAGAGTATGCCAAGGATACTTGGGCATCCAGTATTGTTGAGGGATCGATGGTTGACACCAGATACATGCTTGTGAATGACTTGATCATTTACAAGAACATGATTTATTTGATCCCAAGATCAGAAATGAAGAACACTATCATGCGAGCCTTTCATGATGTACCTACAGCAGGACATCCCGGGTACTTCAAAACGTACAGACAGATTCGGGAGAGATTTACATGGAAAGGACTTAAGGCAGATGTTCTTTAGTATGTGCGTGAGTGCCCTATTTGTCAGCAGAACAAGCAGGAGAACACGTATCCGGCAGGATTATTGCAGCCACTTCCGATTCCTGACAGGAAGTGGGAATGCCTGTCGATGGACTTCATTACGGGCTTGCCTAAAGCCCAAGGACGGGATTGTATATATGTAGTTGTGGATCGGCTCGGACGGCGGAGCGCCCACTTTCTCCGACACCACTAATTTTACACGCCTACATTGTAGCGTATATTCCGTGGAGGTCTGTGACTACATGGGTTGCCTCGAGCATAGTGAGCTTATTGTGGATAGTCGGTTCTGAGTCACTTCCGGCAGAGGTGTCTGGGACTTTGCAATCGAAGCTTACACAGAAAGCACCAAGCATTTCACCAAGCAGTAATCGCATGGTCAGACGGAGATAGTGAATAAATGGGTGGAAGCTTGCCTCCGGAACTATATTGCAAGGCAGCAAAAGGCATGGGTCAAGTGGATATATCCATGCGAGTATTGCTATAATACTACCTTCCACATGACCATTCAGATGTCCCCTTTCATGGCGTTGTACGGTTATGAGGCGCCGAGCTTTCTGGATTTGCTACTGAGTGACAGTAGAGTGCCGAGTGCTGGGGATTTGTTGCAGGAGAGTTAGGACACTATGAGGGCTCTCAAGGAGAATATTGCTAAGGCACAAAATCAGCAGAAACAGTACGTAGATCAGAGGAGGACAGAGAGATCTTTTGAGGTGGGAGACATGGTTTACCTCATGCTGCAGCCCTACCGTCAGTCTACTCTTAGGAAGAGTGGTTCAGAGAAGCTTAAGCCACGATATTATGGTCCTTTCAGGATCCTGAGGCGTGTTGGAGAGGTGGCTTACGAGCTAGAGCTTCCGGTGGAGAGCAAGGTTCACAATGTTTTTCATGTGTCACGTCTCAAGAAGGCGTTGGGACACCGTGTGGTACCTTCAGCAGTTTTACCTCCCTTAGATGACGAGGGAAAGTTGATTTTAGTACCTGAGTCTATCCTGGAGTACAGAGACACTAAGGTGAGGAGGACTATCGTGGAATACTTGGTGAAATGGAGAGATTTGCCGCTGGGAAGATGCTACATGGGAGAGCCGCAGGATATTCTCGCAAAGATCCGGAGTTGAGATTTTGAGGACAAGCAATTTCCTGTGGAGGCGGACTGGCCATGTCCCTTCCAGCTTGACATCTCTAGCTTAGGATTAGTTTTATTACGCGACCCTCAGACGATAGGGATGGATAGAGGGTCTTGATGGAGCTTGGCTTGGCTTCGATTGTCAGAGTTTTACCAGTTGGCTTTCGTTCGGGCTCATTCGGACACCATTTGCCTGAATTGCTATTTTTAGCAGTATTTGGCACTCAACGAAGCACCCCTGCTATTTTTAGCAGTATGGTTTGGTCATGTGCAAAATCACTCGCTTATTCGCCAGCTTCAGAAGGTTCGTGAATCGGACATATTTTGAGGGAGATATTAATATTTTAATTGATTAATTAAATATTAATTATTCGGAGCTTATATTATAAAGTTATAATATTTTAATATTATAACTTAAGTGATTTGTCTCAAGGGGTCGACCATCATTGAAGGGGCCACTTTTAATTATAATTTATAATTAAAAGTGAGATTGAAAACTATTGAAAAATTAAAAAGAAAAGTTCGAATTTATTTAAATGATGCCTAATTGAGAAAAGTCGAACTTTTGAGGAGATACAAGGGTTTTCATTGGGATTTGAGCTCATTATGATTGAAATCGAATTTTTGCTGAATCTTTCTTCTGAGAACAGAGCCAAGGGTTTCAGTTTTCAACTTGCATTGGAGAACGTGCAATCTTCAGTGTGTGCAGTTCAGAGGCTGTGGAATATCAGCTGATTTATTGCCAGTCAGAGAAATAGCTTCATTTAGAAGTTATTACAGAGCATCACAGGCGAAAATATATTCAGGGTTTTTGATCCAGAGTTCATCTGGGAAGAGTTCTTTATGCTAGGCGTCCACTTTGCAAGCTAGAGGCACATCTTCCAAGGGCCGTACATTTATTCATTGCTGCTGTCATAGCCGTACTTCCTTGTACTAGGCCGTACCTTTCTCCTTGAGAGAAGCGCTTCACTTTTTGGCCTTCAGTCTTCACATACAAGGGCGCACTTGCATCTAGATTCATTCTGGATCATTAGGCGCAGGAGAAAGTTTGAAATCCATGATGGGCGTATTATTTCTATAGCTTCACAGGCGGCTGCAACAATCAGGTTTTCATCAATAACATTGTTGTTTTTCGATTTGCATGTTACCAGATCTCATTTGTAATCCCTCTAGAAGATTAATAAATCGATTGGCATCATTAGATTTCGTAGTTTCCATCCTTATTGGCATTGTACTATTTTATTTACATTTTAGAGCAATTTCTTTCCAAAATCGCAACTTTCATTTATTCATGCAAAAACACAAAAAAACCAAAAACGACAAAAACAAGCAAAAACACAGACAGTTCAGAGATTAGCTAGAACAGGGGTTTCTACAGATGAACTTGAGAAAGTAGGTTGAAGTCTACAACAACAAAGTACAATTTGATCACAACTGCATCCGAGTTCCTTCATGACCAGGTCACTTGCTTTAGTGTACCCCTGCATCTGAAAAGTGAGAAGGGTAGACTTCATTATTCAACACTTGATTAAATTCAAGATCATTCACTCATTGTTGAGCCCTTACCACCCTAGAGCCAATGGTTAAGCAAAAATAATTATTAAGATTCTTGTCTTTTATATAGAAATATTAGATATAGAGAGGAATGATTGGGAAGTTTGATTTTTCTGTTGACATACAACACAACTTTAAAGGTTATGATTGAGCATACTGTTTTCTGCCTTATGTAGGGATTGCAGATTGTATTTCTGATTGAATTTGTGGCCATTCAGAGGATAGCAACAATAATCTTGATGATTTGGAGAGTTTATATGCTCTATTGACAGAGTTAAGAAAATTGGACGAGAAGAGACTAAGTGTGGAGTGTTTGATTGAGTTGATGAAAATATAGAAGCAGCATTGGTATTACCGCCATATGCAAATAGTGAGTTTCAAACCAGACACTTATGGACTCAAGTATGATGAACACAATTTTCGTAAGCACTGATGGTTGGGTCTATACAGAGTGCATGAGGTGAAGGAAAACAAAGAATCATAAGAGAGACCTGGACCAAAATTTTTTTAGGGATACAGCTAGTGACCTTAACCTCAAAAATCTAGCTCATTACTGTGAACTGGACTTTGAAATTAATTGTGATGCATTACAAGTTTTTTTCATTAACAAAGAAGAAAATTAAACAAAGCAGCTTTTTTAGATCCCCAGAAAATTTACAAGGAGGGTTTAATTGGTGTTCAAATAAAGGCTATATTTGCTTGGAGAAAAAGATATAATTGAAGCGAATGACAAGGCTTACAAATGGTAAAAATATGCTAAAACTACTTTGGTTGCTAATATTAGATCTATTGTGATTTCTAGTGAAAAATATTGAGGTTTCTCTTCTTTTTGAGCTATCTTGAAAGATAATCTTTCAATAATTTTCTGAACCATAGTCTCAGTTTCAATTTTATTTCATGGGTTTGTCCTTAAAAGAATTTACTAATAGCTTTCTTAGTTTTTCTGCATTAGCTATTTCTATTTTCTGAAAGCATTGGCCTAAACATTGTCCCATGGTATGGTAAAATAAAGCTTTCCTAAACTATTTTTGTACATTTATTGAGTGGGAACAATCTTTATAATATTTGTCATGTTTTGCTCTGTTTGCCTGTGAATCTCCTGTGGATCTCCATCAGTGCAATTACTCTCATCCAGCTTTAAGGAGTTGCCTATTGGCTAAGAGGTCTGCTTGGGTTTAAGTGGTTTGTATGTGCAATAGAGGCCATCTCATCCCAGAGTGGCTTACCTGTGCAATCAATTGGCTGCCTTGGAGATTGTGTGATCTGATACTCTTGCTGAACTCAGGCACAGTTGTTCATCTGACTGGCATTTCTGGGAATCAAATGAGATGTCTGATGAATGTTTTCATTTGCACCAGCAGAGATTAAGTCAGTTGAGAGGTTTTCTCTGTGTTACTGGGACAAGGGGATGTGGTTTCAACTTTCAAGGATGGCAATTTTTTTCCGAAGGGATGGTGAGGGGAGGGCTATTAAAATAACTTAAAGAAATCAAAGGCAGATAAATTTTTTAAAAATTAATTCAATGTGTTGAATTTGTGGCAATCTTCCCCTTTTTAACTTTTTAGAGGTTTCTAGCATTTTCCTTAAAAAGTTACCTTCTATAAAAAAATTATGTGCCAAATGGAGTAGGCTGCTTAGTCTTAAAAAAAAGTGATGCTCACTCTGAGTCCCCAAGTCCCTGGGATTTTGAGGACATCAGGATGCCATCCAAACCCCTAGGAATGTGTCCCCATGTAATGCTGGTTTTCAGCACTTTCATCCAGTAGTGAAGGAATCTTACATCATGTATTGTGCTTAGAAAGGGCTACTGCAGCCTCAACAATCTTTAATTCAGTTCACAGATACACATACATCCTTCTTGCAGAGAGGAAGATCTATAGCTTGATTGGCTGGCATTTGAAAATTTTGGTTTCATTTGGGGAGGAGTCATGATGTCCTTAAAATATTTTTGTCTTTCAAGGTATTTAGGCATAAATGGACATTAGTTAATGAGTTATTCTAGCACACATATGTATAGATTTCCTTCACTAGCTATGTGCATATCTCATCTGTGAGCAACATTCTGGTTAGGAAGAGCTTTTGTAAGATGGGTATTGAAATGGTGTGTTGCAAAATTTTGTAATTAGTTATGATTCATGAATGCTCCAATAAAAAATACCATTTAAGCGAACTAACTGCTGTACTCTCAGAACTAAGAACTTTTCCCTGTCAAATGAGATAAATTTGATTTTTCACATTGCTGATACAACTAAGCAGTCAATACAAGTTTACATTTGTCATTTTTTCAGTAACTCGTCAGCTATGATTTTGTTTTGTTTCAAGACTCCTTTTTGAGTAAAAATTCAGCTCTGATTTATATTGTTTAAACGAGTGTATACGTGTTTGACATGGTCTTCTATTTTTAATTTTTTGGTCTTGCAGCTATGTGTGTGTATTCTGGATTATTCATGAGATTTGCTTGGATGGTACAACCACGCAATTATCTGCTATTGGCTTGCCATGTCTCAAATGAAACTGTGCAACTTTATCAGCTTTCTCGATGGGCTTCTGCTAATGGGTATGAAAGTACCTCTTTTCAATTTCGGAGAAGTTCTTTCCAAATGATTTTGATATAGTAATGTTCTGTAACTTGAACAAATATTTACAGGGTGGTTATTCTTTTCCTTCTATAAGTTTTATCCATGAATAATGCTGTTTCAGTTCCATCGTTTCATAAGCTTTCTGCTAGCCAAGCATTGTGGTTAAGCAGTTATCGTTTAATGTGACTGCTACTTTAGATCCCTTGTTGGATCCTCTCTCTTTTACAAGAAGACCTTTTATTTTTAACTCAACAAATCTTCATTTCTCCTCATTTCTCTGGGGTGCTTCTTTGTATAGCTATTGTTTTATATTTCGAGTTAAGTTATTTTCATGAAGAAATTGAATTACACGGACAGCTAAGGGGTAATTATTACCAGCTTTACATACCTTAAGCTTTAGGTCCTAGATCTTTCTCTGGAGACAAAAATCACATGATCACTTATTGCCAATTCTTTTTTCTGTCATTCCTTATTTTCTATTAAATGTTCATCTTTGGCAACAATTAGGTTTGGTAACTTCCAGGGGTGTCCTGGGGACAGTGGGACAGGTGCTCAGAAGTTTAGAACCCAACCCTCTCTTCCTTGGGATGCCCCTGGGAACATCTCCCTTTTTGGGGGACATCTGGGGGCACCCTGGCATCAGTGTGACAACCCGTGGGATGACCAGGCATCGCTTGACCATCCCGTGGATGCTAATGTGTGCCCAGCACCCCCCTTCCCCTCCCCTCCGGCCCGCCCCCCCCACCCTGCCCCCCCCCCAAAAAAAAGAAAAGAACAAAAAAAAAAAACTGAAAAAATCAACTATTTGGCATCAATTTTGCTATTCAGAAGCAAAAACATAGACAGGATGGCATTGCTGGTTAGACGTCAGGAATAAATTATAAAATACATGGAAAACTTGTGATCTCATCTTATTGATGGTCAAGTTTATTCAAATCCCAACTGAGAGTCTTGTCAAGAAGAGATCCTAATCCTATGCTTTCAGGAGGAAATACATTGAACCATTCAAATTTAATTTCTTGTTAAATAATGTCTTTAAAGTGCCTATGACAATCTTACAGCAAGAGAGTTAAATTCACCAACATTATAATTGTATCTGTTTTCAACTGACTTGTATATGCTCATATTTATATTTTTAGCAGTTATATTTAAGTCCATGTGTTCTTAAATTTTCAGCTTCTTTTAGTTTGTCTAAGTTATTTTTGGTATTTTTAATTATATGTATTTCAAAAATTAATTTATATATTATTTTAATAGCCATCTGTCCCCTGTCCCCAGAATCTGGAATTTTTTTTGCTCTCCCTGAAATCGGTCCCCCCATCCCTGAAACTCAGAGAAACTCTGGTAGTTTCAAATAATAGAACTTTGAAGTTGCCAAGATTAGAAATCTAATGCACAATAGTAGGAGTGTGGTTTGGAGAGTTGATGTTTTAAAAAACTTATTTTGGTGTTGATCCATAGAATTGATGTTCATTTAAATTCCTGTTGTTGCAGGTACCTGCCAAAGAAAGAGGGACCTGAAAAGCAGTAAAAAATGTTATTCTGTTAACTGTTTTTGTTAGAATTGTAGTCAATGTGGCCTTTTTATTTTTGAATCTGTGGTATTTGATAATTTTTTTATGATGGAACTGTTGGTACGTGCACTGAAAGACAAATCCCATCTGATAAAATTACAGTGATCAAAATTTACAAGTTTATGGGCTCACAAATAATATTGCACTCAATGTACTTGATTCAACTCATTTTGGCATTTCCATTTTAACTTGTGTCCATTAATGCCCTTTCTTCCAGAGCCTCTAACAAAAAAATGCATAAAATTTATATTGTGGGCAGTGTGCTATATTTATTTTGGATAAAATAATATTGATGATTGTGATTAAAATGCCGGCAGGTGTGCTAAAATATTGGTTCTGTCTGATTAAAAAGTTATATTGATAAAAGTTTCACTGTGAGCAATATAATATTATTATTTTTGGATTCAGTAGCATTAGTATCTACGATGAAGGTGTTGGGATGGTACTAGATCCATTTGAAAAATCCCAGTACTCTAAATATAGGAGTTAAAGATGGTAGGATGCTTGTTTTAGTATTATTTGAGTATTTGCATTGAAGGATATGAATGCTATTTTAGAGTAGTTCAAGGAATTGTGAACCAAGTTATAGCATTAAGGAATAATTTTTGTTCTCTTATCACTCATGGGCCTTGAGTCCTATTCTTTTAAGTGTTCAAAGTGCATGCTGGTGAGTTATTTGATGTAATGTGAAGGGTTGAACAATTTCCCGTCATGTCTAAACTGTTTGAACTTTGAAGCCAACTTCAGTAATTAAGATTTTAGAAAAATTCCAGGTATTATAGATCCCATGATGTATTAGATCATGAGTTGTGTAAGGTAGTTGGATACAACCATTGTAGTATCACTTTGGATCAAAATCAACTTGGCAAACCAAAATTATAAATTCAAAGTACTCACTATTAAAATGGTGAAAAATTCTGAAAATAAAAACTGCTGAAATTTTGGAAAAAGTCTTTGTTATTTCAATCCAAATAAAGGGAAAAAAACTGCTGCTTTTCCATTGGGGCAGCTCAAAACAGTTTTCAGTTTTGTCTTTTTAAGAGGGGCAGCCCACTTGGCATGTTCCGCTTTGCAATAAAGGGTAGGATCGAGTGGTGGGGCCTTGATACCAAGCACAAATTAAGGCCTTTGAGGCCACAGGGACCTTCATGATGTATGCCAGTTTTCACAGTTTTATTGCTTTTCGCCAAAGCTCCCTGTATGTTCCCCATTGTGATGTTGGGTGGGGTCAAGGGGCAGAGCCCCAACATTAAGTTGAAATTTAGGCCATTGAGGCCACAGGGACCTTCATGGTGCATGCCAATTTTCATAATTTTAGCACTCAAATTGATCCGATTTTTAGTTAAGTAAAATCCAAATCTACAATTTTAAAAAAAGGATTTGATTGAAAAAGCAAGTATCTTATAATCAAACTCAAAATACAAGTGTATTTGCCAATAAACTTAAAAAAAATCATGAATAAAAATTGGCAACTACTCGGTCTTGGGAAATGTGTCAGTGATTAGTTAAAAAACTTCAATATGAATCAGATCAGATTGCTGGCAAGTCTGGTTACTTAATCAGATTGCAAGTAGGTCCAGTAGCTAATTAATTGCCATTGATTGGCAATATCTGCTTTTATGGATACAACAATTAATTATAAATGATTATTATGGATGTAGAATAAATCTTTCCTTGAGCTCTTTCCATTTCCCTTAATTCAGAAATGTTGATAAGGTGCGTGAGCAATTTGTAATGCCTGTATTAAGTAATGTGTTCTGGAACATTTTCCTTTGTATCAAGATGGTCCTCAGAAGTATTTGGCTTTGGTGTGTTGTCTTAGTGGATGGAATGTATCTCAACTCTTAACAGACAAAAGCCCTTTGGTATCTATTCCAGCTATTGTGCTGCTGCTCATGGCTCATGCCTAACATTATTCTGTGCTGTTTTCAATTTCCTTGAGTAGCCTCCACTCTTCTACCGAGGAATCTCCTTCATGTGATTTTTCCTTCACCTCCAAGAGTGCTAAGGCATAATTTTTTTCCCCTAAAGTCCCTTAGATGAGCCTGAGACTGGAAACTCCTATGAGGTCTCAAAGTGCATGGTCTTCCCTATTGTTAATGTGAGCCTTGATCAAGATCTGAAATTCTTGTATAAGACACAGGATTTTCTATTCTTCCTATTTTGGATCTCATTCTTTCTAGCACAAATAACTACCACGAGCACATGTTTGGTATGTAGGTTCAGTGGTTTTGCACCAAAATCTAGGGATTGTTTTCTTGTTTTAATAAAGCAATGGATGAAACATTTCATGCTTTGATTTTGTGCTCAGAATTTTTACTTGAATTCCTAATACAGAGAGTGGGTGTTTGGAAGGAGACCTTGCTTCTGGGGCCATTCTGGGATATTTGAAGCCTTTGTTGACAAGGGGGACTTGGTAATGGGGCTATTCTGAGATTTCAAAGCCTTCGGTAGTAAGGGACCTTCATTCTGGGATTTTCAAAGCCCATACTCTACAATTATTTCTAATAAAACTGCAGTAAGGCTACCAAGACTTTCCAAACAACCCAGGTCAAGCAACCAAGTTGCAATTCAGTTGTCACTGCTCTGTGGTTTTCCTTTTGCATGAAGCTACTTCTAGAATTGGACAGCGGATCAAATGCAGATTCAGTTGTGTGGAACGACTTGGTAAATCTAGGGACATGTCTATAGGAGGCTTAATAGGGTTTAGCAGCCGTTGCCAGAGTGCTTTCCTAGTAGATATTTTGCTAATATTGCCCATGTTCTGGGAAATTCAAGAGCTTCAAATCAAGATTGCTCAAATTCTAGGTGGTCATATTCCTTGGTTTATCTTGCAAAATATTGCACGTGGATGGACATGGGGATTTAAAGTCACTAACTGGGATGCCTGTTGTTTTATCATTAGATTTTTGAGCAAGTTGTGTGTGGATCATTACAATCATTACTGTTAGTCTGTTTCTAATCTTGGTTATTGGTAGAGCCAAATATATGCAAGGAAAGACTTTTGTTATTGGAATTTATGTCTGCAGCTCTGGTACCCACTAACCTTTTACTCTGTGTTTTGTACCACTTTTCTGCTTAGGTTTTGGGAAGAGAAAATTTTGGAATAAAGGAACTAGTTGCATAAAGATTTGATAAATAGGGGCCTTCCACATTAACAAGAGTTTTTGAAGAATTGGATCAGAGCAAGCCCCCGCCAGAAAAAATAATTTAGTTATTGAAAGACTTGTTGAATTCGAGCATGAGGCTATGGAAATGTAACCTTCAGATGTAGTTTGTAACGACTTGTGGCATTTAATGTTATGTTCCAGAAGCTTTTGGAAACCAGAGCTGGGGCATATTTTGACGAAGCAAAATATCAATAATGAAGGATTCCAGATAGTTTTGAGGAAAAGGGACAAATTGTGGGCTGGTTATCAATTCAGGTCAAGCTTGGTAAACAGATTACCCATAAAGGGAAAATATGGAGAACCAGAGAGAAATACCAGTTGGGAAGATGATCAATAAAGGGCCTTGGAAGTCTACGGTGACAATGATAATTCTAGAATTGTCATTCTCATCAGAAATCAAATAAAATAGAAAAACTGGGTAAATTTCTGCATGCGGTAAAATCCATATGGTTAAAATGTTTAGACTTTCTCATATAGCCAAAGATGGTTTTTTCACCTGCTTTGGCCCCTGTTTGGTAGCAGGTCAAAATGCTTTATGATGCAAGCCTTAATGAAAAAAGAGGCACAAGAAATGGATGAAGGAAAGGTAGAGTTCGAAAACATTTTTTGAAAGATTCAAAGAAATGCAAACATCACGTTCTGTTCTGGACCATACTGAGCAGCCATGAGAAGTTTCCATGAAATTGAAAATAACTGCAATTATTAGCCGATAGGCTATAACATGTGTTGGGTTTCGGCCAGAAACAAGTCTCCCGGCGGAAACAAGTTGTGCTTAAAGAATTTTTGGGTCCCTGTTTGCTGTCACAAATATTTTATGTATTGTCTCTCAAGCCACAGCGATCTCCTTGTTTGTCTTTTTCTTTGGTTTTGAAGCATGACAAAAGCATATTTCGCCTTTACTGTATTTTCAAGCAAAACACGACTTAACTCCCACATGTCAGTCGCTTTCAGAAGTAAATTGTCCACCAACTCGCAGACACGTGCGAATTGCATGGACCATTTGATGGCATTTAGGTGAAAATAATTTATCGATTATTATGCTGACAATTACATTTATGCAGAAATTTGGACCCAAACGAAAAAGTTCTCTTCTGCTTGGCAAACGCAGAAAGAGCTTACATTTTGCTGCACACGATCACAATACGAACTAAAAGTTTAACCCACATTCATCTTTAAGATTCCAGTCTTGGGCTGTTCAGATCTCAGTATCATTGGGACATGGTAACATCCTAATCAACTTCAGCGAATATTTTAAGATCCGAGTCATCTTGCATTTGTGTTTGTTCTGTATGATAGTTTAGTGTTGATTTCAAGTTCTTTCTACTTTTTAACTTTTTTTATTTGGTACAATGTTTTTCATGGGATAAGCTTAATGTTCATTCAATTGACAAAGAAGTTTTATAGTATACATGTTTTAGTGTAATTTTTAATAAATTATTATTATTGGTTTATTTAAAGTTAATTTAAAGCTTTTATTTGTTATTGTTGACAAGGTAAAATATGTTAATTTTGAGTAAAAAATGATTAAATTTATTATTTATTTTAAAGATTGTTAGATTAAAAAGTAGAAATTTTGTCACAATCTATTTGTAGATTATGAAAATATTAATAATAGTTTTTTGCAGTATAATATAAACATAAAGTGTTTCAAATATATATTATCAATGTCACGGTGATGCGATTCATGAGAAGTCATATTACCATTCAAATATTATTATACTCATAAAGATTTTAGTGAGGAGCACAAGATGAATTACATATACAGATGGTAGAGATTAAAAGGATTAGCATCAAATAAATACATGATTGTGACATGACACCTTGTCATGTTGCAATTAATTTGTATTTTTGATATATGGAAAATATCTTGATCTCATTTATTACTTTTGAAAAATAACTTTGTCTAAATAAGAATATATGATGGGGAACCACTAATATCGTGAGTGTACATATTTTTCTATTCAATTTAAACTGCTTTATATGGAGTTAAGGACTCTATTTAGTCTTTATATAAATAAATAATATAACTTATTATTCCTACTATGAAGATTTAGTAAATTGTGTCCAAAGGCACACAAAATGTACTATAGCAACATGACTACATAAGAAAGGTCAAGTTGTAAAATGCTGATACAAAACTCCTTAAAATGAATGTGTTAGCTCTTCTTTGTCTTGTGACGAATTTGGAAAAAAAACATATATGCCTCTACACAGAACATTGATTGTATATGTTGAATTTTTGAACTCCTAATTGTAAATCCTAATCATTCCAACCGCAAAAACCTTAGATCTACAATGAAATTCAAGACAACATCAATGAGGAACCATCAAATATGCAAAATCATGAAATAAACCAAATGATATCTTAACACATTCAAATGGGTTTGATCTTCATTGTTCTCCTATCTCCATTGATCTTGCTTTTGATATGATTGCTCTCAAATTTGTATGCTTGCACAAGAACTCAATGAAGAATGAATTGTGGTTGTGATATACTTGTTTGATTGATGATGCAGACTTGATTGCTTAATGTAGACTTGAATTTGACAAAATGTAGATATGTTTCAACAAAAGATTTGGAAATGAAGGAAGCCTCTCATTTATAGAAATGAGATGGAAGAAATGGAGGGTTTGGATGCATTCATGATGAATGACCAGGATTGAATGAGAAGATATGGTTTGCATTGAAGTTGTAGTTCATGTGATAAGTGTCACAAGGGCTAGGTTTAGGGCAACATCCTTATATGGATGGCTAGGATTAAGAGGTGGGAAGGAAAATGGTCAATTAGAATTAAAGGGTGGTTGGAGAAAATAATAAAATAAAGGAGGTGGTTAGGGTAAATAAGATGGACTATGATTAAGTGGTAGGTAAGAAGAAAAGGATAAATGAATTAAGTAATTAAATAAAAGTATTTATTTAATTAATGGAAGAATGAGCTACATAAATTGGGAAAAATGGACAAAAAGTAGAGGATAATGAATTAATTAAATAAATAAAAATATTTATTCAAAGATTTATTTAATTTGGGAAAGAGAGACAAGGATTAAATAAATAATAGATATTAATTTAATTTAGAAAGAAGAGGATAATGAATTAATTAATTAAATAAAAATATTTATTCAATTCATAGAAGAAAAAGGCTAATGAATTAATAAAATAAAATAAAGAATTTATTTAATTAATAAAAGAAATAGGACAATAATTAAATAAATAAAATATTTATTTAATTATGTTAGGACAATTTTAAGTGTCTACAATGATAAACTAAATAACACAATCTAAAGATGATTTCAATGTGGAGAGCTAATATGCATTACCAACTTGTCACTTCAAAAATGTTTGTTAAGTACATTGCCAAATATGCATCTAGGGAAGAAAGAAAATTAGAGAGTTGTATTGGTATACTAACAAGGATATATTTAAAAATCAAAGACCAAAACACTAAGCTATAGTAGCATATAGAAAATTCATGACAAAAAATGTTGTATATTGCAATATAGGTGTGTAAGAAACATGCCATATGCTATAAAAATTGACACTTGTTATTTGCAGTTGTTCACTTATGACATTAAATGTTGGACAAAAAATATTCTATTGAATCACAAGAAATGTAGATAAAAATACATTATATTTGAGCTATCTACATTCCTACATGCAATGCGTTTTTGAGATAGAAACAATAATGATGATTGAATTGATGCAGGAGCATCACTTTGTCTTGTGTTTGTGCTCAGTTTGATGTTAGGAATCTTATTTATGTTAATGTAGTTGTATAAATAGGCCCAAAAATTCAAATTTTGTTTTTCTCACCAAAATGCAAATTTGAATTTTCTAGGTGATTTTTGACTTGTGGAGGGTTGGGGTTTGTTCCTTAGCTCTTGTTTTTAGTTGGTTGAGTCTAATAAGGTCTTAGAATACCATTACTAACCTTGTAAGGTCTCTTTTCATGTTTTGTTATCATGTCTAGGTTAAAAAAGTGCATATTTTGCAAGTTTAAGGCATAAAACATTAGGTCACATTTAGGTTTTTGAAGGTAAAGCATGTAATTTCAATGTAAATTTTTTGGTAATGTTAATTCACCTTGAATGAATGGGAATACACTCTCCAAGAAGCTGGGGAAGGAGTTTTTGGTTGAAATACCTTGTTTCTTCACCATTTTTGGTTAATTTTCTACAATTATAGTTTGAAAGCAGCCTTGTACGGCCACATATAGAACATTTGCAGGTCTGGGAGTGGATGGCTGGATAGTGCTTTGTTTATAGGTTCAAATGCAATTAGTTTCATTAAATTTCATGAAGTTTTGAGCAAGATATGACAAAAATACTATTGACTACCCT
>VDFB02088774.1:0-67107 GCA_007258455.2 Sequoia sempervirens | reverse complement strand
TTTATAGGTGGCATTGTTGTTCTTGCCACCAAGGTTCAAACCCTGTTGGGGTGGTATTGTTGAATGGTTGTATCTGGTTCATAGCTCCGGTCAAAAGCATTTACCCCTTGAATAAAAAAATAAATAAAATCATGCCACCTAAAATAAAATATGTCCCTCAATCCAAATCAAGACACAATCTAATCCCAAATTTTTAAAACTCATAGATTTCAATTGTCTTAAAACTCTAATTACATATTCAAATAACAATATTTTAATATATAAAATCAATATTCTAATGATTTCAAGTTAAACCTTAATTCATTTTAATTAATTCAATTTAGTTGCTATTAATTTTCATAATTCATATTAAAATAATAATATTGTTTCTAGGGGGATCACCACACAGTGCAATGGCAATTGCAACACCGTGTTGATATGGTGGTCTTGCGATCGAGTCTTACCATGAATAGAGGTACTGGATGCATCACCTCAGGGGGGTTGGGGACAAAGGAGAAAGGTGTTCGATGGATGGCAAAGGAAGGTTGCGAGAAGGTAAGGTAGGCCAAAACATCTGAGGTGAGACAGGTGGTTGAAGGACAGATGGAGACGCAGGGGAAAGTCAGCAGTAACAGATGATTGGCCACAAAGTAGGTGGTGCAGGTGTATGGTGGAAGAAAGAGACTAAGGAGATAAAGAGACGCGGAGCTTGAAGATAAAAGGAGATGACGCTCAGAGTGGAGGAAGGGAGTTCACCGTGGAGGATCGGAGGAAGGAGGAGTTTGGGAGGTAGAAGAATAGCGTGTGGGGAGGGAGGGAAGAAGGACGTGGCAGAGGAAAGGAGTGGAGAAGGAGAGGAGGTGTGGAGAAAAGGGAGGAAGGAGCAATAAGGTAAATTAGAAAGAGGGAGGAGGGGAGGAGATGAAGTAGAGAGAAGTGGAGAGAAGAGGAGAGGAGATAGAGGAGAGATAGAAGAGAGAAGAAAAAGGAACCAAATGAGATAGATGGAGGACAGGAAGAAGAGGAAGGGATAGACTGGTGGTTTCAGTCAAAAGCGATCACTGATCAAAAAAATAATAATATTGTTTCTAGATTATTGCATTGACATATTGGATCACACTCAGTGATGCATCGTCAAGAAAAGAAAGAAAGAGGATAGAAAAGAAAGAAAGAGGATAGAGACCCAAACTTAAACTTAAAAATAAGTAGGAGGAGATAATAACATCTAGAAAACAAAAGAAAAAGGAGAAAAACTATATTCCACATCATAAATTTATTTCTCCCTTAAATTGATTAGTAAGGTTGCAACCTCCATAATTATGCCAAGAGGTGTTTCTCACTTACAACACATGCTTTGATAGTTCATGTACATAAAATAAAAAACAACAAATGAAATATAAATTGTCACTTTTTATATTAAAATACAATGAATAAAATAAAAATATAACACCTCTTATTGTTTCAAAGATTTTAAATTCTTTGATGTTGATTTTTAGAATATAAAATAAAGATTTTTTTTTTGAAATTCTAAAAATTATTTTAGATTTTAAAAGCTCAAGATGGAATTTAGATAATAGAATAATAATTTAAATAAAATATTTTAGAGAGTAAGATAAATATTTTAGAGAATAATTGATAATGTTAATTATTTCTACATGTATTTTTTATTATGTTTGTAAAAAAATATAATAAAATATGTATTCCCATAATGATATATCTCCATGTCTTTTACATATATTTTTCTGAAAATAGATATGCTAGACTTGAATTCTTTTGCTTTATCCATATATCATTATTTGTAGGGTGCACTTATTTCAAAGATATTAAAATAAAACTTTTCATAATTTTAATATGATAGGCAAGAAAGAGGATCAAGAAAGTCAAATGCTCTTACTTTTGTCATAACATGTTCCAATGACACTTCTTAACACAACTCAATCTTTTTATACATATATCATCCAATATTATAATTCAAAATTCATATTAAACATAATCATGCCACCTAAAATAGAATATGTCCCTTAATCCAAATCATGGCATAGTCTAATCCCAAATTTCTAAAACTCATAGATTTAAATTGTCTTAAAACTCTAATTACATATTCAAATTACAATATTTTAATATACAAAATATGTATTCCAATGATTTCAAGTTAAACCTTATTTCATTTTAATTAATTCAATTTAGTTGCTATTAATTTTTGGTAACTCATATTGAAATAATAATATTCCTTCTAGATTCTTGCATTGACATAGGGGAGAGGACCTAGTAGTTGAGCACATTCTAATAGTTGTGAGGGTTTTGATATTTTTATTTATTAACTAAGCATATATAGACTATTCATTCAACATTTAAATATCAATATTTATATATTTTTGTGTTAATCATAGATATATTAAAAACTGTGCAACTACCTAACAGTCAATTAAAAAAAAATACATATATCATTCATTGCACATTGAATATGACACAAAATAAAATGTTATATATAACAACTTCAAAGTACTTTTGCAAACATAACAAAGCTAATATTAAATATTACATTTACATTTGTCCAAACACGTGGACAAAATAGTCAAAGTTGTACATGTTGCCTACTTAGTAAATACTCTAAACTGTTCAAGTTCTAGTGCACTACTTGACATAAATAGAAAACTCTATTTTCAATAACTGGTCTCATATCTCATTAAATCTAAATAATAAATGTTGATACTGCAAACTTCTCCCATCAATCATTTGTACCATCTCTCAATACTTCTAAGCAATAAATTTTTTGAGACTGCAGTACCTGCAAAATCAAATAGTAGCTCTGAGACTCACCAATTTGATCAATATCAACCAAAGTTACTACAACAAAATTTGAAATTGCCTCTTTCAATCTCTAACATCTCATTTTAACCAATAAAAATGCAGTATTTGCAAGCCATAGATCAACCAATTTCAATTTCATATAACTAAAACAAAAAGAAGCTATAAAAATAACATATGATGCAATAAAACCATTTACTTTCTCTGAATCAGACTGCATACATTCTCATTCTCACTACATGTTATCAGAGTTGTCAAGAGATTGCCAGACAACTCAACATATCAAATTGCAGAGATTTTCAAACTGTTCTGGTGTTTACTATTCAAGTATGTTGTTTTTTCCTTCGACAAAAAATTATTAAGTTTATTATTTTTCAATTAAAAAATAAATACACATTGCACAAAGAATTCATATCAATTAATGACTTAGTCTTAATAAACTTGTCAATATTCCTTATCATCAAATGCTTTCATCAAACTTAGTCTTAATAAACCTGTCAATATTCCTTATGAAAAATCTTTTGATATTGCTTTTAAATTTACAAGTTGTAGTAACGGAAAAAGTATCCTTTTTCCTTACTTTATTTGGGAATAATTTTCATTGAATTAACCCAATTTTTCCTAGGTATAATGTTGTAATGTGTTGTAACACATTCACATTGATCTTGGGACCCTTTTTAACAAAATGTACCTAATGTGTACCCTATTTATGGTATTGTAAAGTGTTGTAACACTCTTTCACACTTATCTCTAGGTCCTCTTAATTAATTGTGGTTAATTGGAGTTAATTAGCCTCTTTAATTCAAATTTAAGCCTTATTTGTAACACCTTCTGAAGATCTATCCCAACACCCATAATTCAAATTAGATAACATTTAATTGGGAAAATTTGAGGTCCTAGAAATTGGTCCTCCCTCTATAGGACCCCCTTTTTTCGTAGATTCTACCTAGTTTTTTGATGTTCTTTCATTCCCCAAAGGCAAGGTCCTGGAAAATAGTGTCAGGACCCATTTTCCCTAGGTGGCGAATGGGTACTCCCTTAACGAGGACCCCCTTTTTGAATTTCATTTTAGCAAGAATTTAATAATGTTTGTTTCTAGATTTGGTGTCGGCTTGAATTGTTTAAATTTTGGGGTTAATCTCTTGATTTAGAATAAATATGGGGTTAATTCACTTATTTTTACCTAGCAATTTTATGAAGCATTCTAGCAATTTCAAGAGAGCATTATAGAGAACTTCAAGAGAATTTTCAAAGGTATTTCAAGGCAGATTATCAAGAGTTTATTGCAGCAATTCAAGATCATCTCATCATGTCAAGGGTTTAGTGCATTCATGCATGTTGTTGAGCCAAGAAAGTTGATGTAGCATTGAGGATATACTTACAAGCATTGTTCACATCTATTCAAGGATCAAGATCTACATTCTTCATGGCCACTACATGTTAGATTGTAGATTTATCTTCTAAGACAACTTATAGAAGGTATCAATATTGCATCATTTCATGTCCATGCTTCAATTACATTATTTCATCATTTGGTTTAATTACCTACAAGGGGTTTGAATTAGGAAAACCCCTATTCACTAACAATAAACAAGTTTTTCTCTTCTTGAATGTGTGTTTGCAGATTTACAGGTTGAAGATCAAGTGGAGAAGAAGTTTAGAGTAAAATTGTCAAAGTTGTAAAGTTGCAAGATTGACCTTCAAAGTGTAAGAACAAATAATTGAAGCTACAAAATTAAGTATAGATTTTTGGGAGCTCACAATCAGGAATATAAGGGTGTAGAAATCAAGGAAAATAACACAGATCTCAATTTTAGAAACCCTAATAGGGACCCATTCACCACTAAAGGTGAATGAGTCCTTTGTTCCCTAAAAATAGACTTCTTGTACCAAGGTACACACCTCTTTAAACTCTAAAACTTCCCTCGTAGTTGTTATAATAGTTAGGATTAGTTTTTTATTGTTATTTGCATCTTATCACACACATAATTGAATGTTTTATGGTGGAAGATTATTGGTTCATCGTCTTGTTGATTCATTTTGATGTAAACCCTATTTTCACCATCTAATCATTTTGGTGAACATGACTTATTGAACATTGCAATTTTTTGATTTTGAAGTCTTTCATTGCATCCTAGGTTAGATATTGCATTCATTTGCGTCTCATTTGCATTGAATTAAGATCTCATTTAGGTTTTCTTGCATTGCATTAAAAATTGCATCTCATCTAGGGTTTAGATTTGTATTGTTTTACATCTCTCTAAATCTGAAACATACAAAAACAAATCAGACATTGTTCATATCATTTAGATCTCATAAAATTTCATTTGAAAATCAAAACAAAATTGCATTTCAAGTTAGGTACTTGCATT
This sequence comes from Sequoia sempervirens, assembly GCA_007258455.2. NCBI lineage: Eukaryota > Viridiplantae > Streptophyta > Pinopsida > Cupressales > Cupressaceae > Sequoia > Sequoia sempervirens. The sequence continues at coordinate 61,948 of VDFB02088774.1, read as the reverse complement.
CATCTTTTCATTGCATTTTCACATTACATTTCTAGAAAATTTGAAACTGAAACTCACTATCTCAGACCTAGAACTGAAAGACATTATTGAAAGCTTGCAAATAATTCAAAAACAAGTTAAAAATACCTTACCAAGACCCATTCTCCCTTATTGGCGAATAAGTCCCTAATCAGGCTAAATCTACATCTTCTAGCATTTGAAAAGGCATTAAAAATTGCCCTGAAATCAATAGAAACATCTTAGAAAAATCTAACCAGGACCCATTCACCCTTATTGGAGAATGAGTCCCTATTAGCTGTTGATCTACATTTTCTAGAAATTAAAATCTCATTTTTAGGCTTCTATTTTTTGCTGTTACTTTCCTGTTTCAGTTTCTTGATTTATTGTTTCATCAAATTCATTGCATTTAGCTTAAATTGATTCATTTTCATGCATTGTTAAAATTCAAAATTGCATTCAAACATTTCATTTCCAGTTTATTGTATTGTGCAATTAGTAAATAGCATTTCTTAGAATCTGAAAATTGCATTTCATTCTAGGTTGTTGCATTGTCTCTTTCCATTTAGGGTTTAGACACTAGGGTTGTAAAACTTGTATGAGCTTTACAACTTGGTGTCCTATTCACAATACTATTATAAGATGTAGTTTGAGGCTCATACCATCCCACGATATCTCACTCATTGTCAATCTTGGGTTTTCTAACTCTCTTTCTAATAGTGTTGTTAATCAACCCTTCATGGCTCAAGATTTGTATACTTCCCTTCAAATCTCACCAAACGACCTAAACAAACTACATGAAACATTTGAAAACTTACAAGCCCATATCCTTAGTGAATGCATATACATTAGCTTGGTTCCCATTATATAAAACCTAAGGAAAGTGCTTAAAACTGGAAACGAAACACAAATTGTCTATAGTATTACTCACTTCATTCACAACTATTGAAATAAACAAAACAATAATGATATGCATGCCACAATCAATATTCCTAGTGAAACTAAGAACAATGTTAACATGGATGATGATTATATGAAACCACATCCCATAGATAAAGTGATAGCATTTATCGAAGCTAGACCTTGTAAGGGCTCAACTAAAAAGCCTCTTGACATTGCTTTCTCACAAAATGACATACTCAAATGTGCACCTGATGGTCCTCTTAACATAGTTGGTTGAATCAATGATAAGCCCACTAATGGGATATTAATTGATCCCATATGTGGAGAGAATGTGATCACTAAAGAATTCTTATATGTGCATGAACTATATCAAGATACATATGACAAACCAAAAGCATGGATCAAGACACATAATGGGTTTGATTGTCCTACGATAGGATTGATAGATCTCCCTTTAAAAGTGGGACCAAAAACATTAACTGTCTCATTTTTCATCATTCTACAATCGAACCAATTTTGTGGGAAGCTAGGCTACCCATGGCTTCACTCCATGAATGTCATCCCTTTGGTTGTACATAAATGTCTAAAGTTTCCATTTGGAAATGATATCTTTATTGTGCATCATAGTGGATTTAATCTCGTGTTGGCCTAAGGAAATTTTTCATTAGATTTCTTTTGGCCCGAGCCTAGGAACCTATCAAGCCTCATGAGGATTTCTTTTTCAAGTCATATCAAAAGTTCAAGGCAAAGAAAATAGCAAAATTATCCCTTCAAAACATGCCTCAACCTATAAATGAAACACCTATCCTTGACGAAGGAATGATTGAACCAAAAGCCCTTCCAAACATACAAGAACAACATATAGAAAAACCTCCCACAATTTCCTACAAGAGACCACAAGATAACATAAACAATCATGTTGTCCCTCCTAGAGTCAAACAAGTTTACAAAGTCAAAGAGAAAGCAGTCGAACAACCTACTGTTGTTTCTTCTATCCCTCCCAAGGAAGAGAGGGAACCTTTGATTGATAAACCTGCTCTTACACAAACACAAATTGACAATATATTGAAAAGGAATTGAAGTGCTAGAGAGTGTAGGTATAGGCGACATGTTATTGCTCGTAGATTACAAACTCAAGAAGAAAAGAACAACATAGAAAATCAAAATCCAAACTTACCACAAGCAATGCATGATGACTCTATACCCTCACCACAACATAAACAAGAAAATTCCATGGACATTGTCATTTTACCTCCTATTGTGATCAATCTAGATAATGACATCGACATTGTAAAGATCAATGAACAAGTGCAAGATGAGTTGAATACATTTTTTTCTTCTTCTATGATCTTAGATGACAAATCTCCTAAAAGAGTGTTGAAATTGGTACTTCCCCTAGTTCGACACTTGCTCTTGTCCCTTTGGCTAGTTGTTTTCCTTTTTTTTATACCGACAAGATTGGAATACGGATGACTTGCTTTAGGTTGACTTGCATGTGCCTTACTAGTCTTTTTCTTTTTCATGTTTTCTTTATGTGATTGTATGTGCGTAATGTGATCCCCCATGTTTCATTTGATGTACCTCTCTCTTTTTGTGCATTCCTCTATATGTACTCTTCATTCTTCTATATGTTGTAATCATTTCATTTGTCTTGTGTTTTCCTTTTGGGGATGACGCAAGGTGTCGATACATTTAGTTCTCTTTCATGTTGACCCAAAAGTTTTTCCTTTATCTTTTCTTTGTCCTGTGTTTTCCTTTTGGGGATGACGCAAGGCGTCGAGACATTTAGGTCTCTTCCATGTTGACCTAAAAGGATTTTTCTTTGTTTTTGCTCTCTTTGTGTCATTCTTCTAGTTCTATGAGTATTTGGGGAATGATGACAGTTTCATGCTCTATGACAACATTGTAGCAAAGACATACTAGCCCTGAATCCATAGATCCCTTATGTATTTATGGGGGCAACCCTTCCTTCCTATTTCATGACATGACTTATTGCAAAAACATATGACTTGGCATAGGGTTTTCTGAGGTAAGTTCTCATGTCTTAGGAAAAACATTTGGCTACTTTAAAGCAATTGCTCATAGTAATGGTGTAGCAATCGCTTTCAAGTGGGGGCATATATGAACGACATATTTTGACAAAATTTCATGGCATGATTTTTCTTTTTTCTTGTGATGTGTCCTCTTCTTGATGGTTTCATTGGGTTTGATGTCCTCCAAGAGTGTATGATCTACCATCATGGCATGATGCGAGCGAAGCATCCCATGAGTGACTCTAAAACCCTTGACTTGTCCTCTCTTGGAGACATTACCTAGCACAATGCTCCCTAAGAAGAAGACCTTACACAAACAAAGCAAAATCCCCTTTAACAATTTAACTTACATACATGACATTACAAAAGCATTTAAAAAAACATTACAATGTGGTGCCTTATTGAAGTTGTTAGGAGGATAACTTCAATATGGTATGAGAGGCTAATATGATTCTCTCATTTTCCACCTCATTGGGATAACTCACCTAGTGGACAAACTGAGGTTCCACTACCCCAGAGTGAGCATATACATTTTTGGGACAACTTGCCTAGTGGATAAACTAGGGTTTCGCTACCTCAAAGTGAGTAGCATATGTGACAGACAAACTGACCCGTTCCACATCGCGTTGAAACAGTTGTGCTTGATCCTTTATTTTTCTCTATTTTCTTGGCCTTTGATAGGATATGATTATGTATCTTTGTTTTTGTTGCATACTTAAGTGTCTTGAATGTCTAATTTAGTGTGAGTTTCACATGGGGTCATCCTCTCACTAAAGTGGGGAAAAAATGTAGTAACGGAAAAAGTATCATTTTTCCTTACTTGATTTAGGAATAATTGTCATTGAATTAACCTAATTTTGCCTAGGTCTAATGTTGTAATGTGTTGTAACACATTCACATTGATCTTGGGCCCCTTTTTAACAAAGTGTACCTAATGTGTACAGGTAAAAGAAAAATTTGTGTCACACTTTCAGCCAAATAAATAGTTTCGAGCGAAATATTTTTGGCTAAAAAAGTTTCAACCAAAACCACATGGCCTATATGTGGCACATAGGGTTTTGGCCGAATACGTTTCGACCGAATCCCAAAAAATAAATGTTTCTTTTTTCCGCTTTGAAATTGGATTTTTTAATGTGAGAGGTTTCTATAGAAAGGGTTTCCGGTGAAACCATTTCTATAGAAACCCTTTTTACCGAAACTGTTTATGTGGTATCCTAATTGGCAGCTAACTTGGGTTTTTTCAGAATTTTCTGAAACTTTCAACTTCAACTAAGTATTTCTTTAGTTAGAATGATTTTTCTGCAAAAAAGAAAAATACCTTTTTGTAGAGCTCAGAGTGTTGAATCCAAATATATAATTTTTTTTAATATTTTGATTAGTTTTAATATATTTTATTTTTAAAATAATGCAAGTAGGTTGTTAAAGTTAAAAAAGAGGCTGATTAGAAATTTTAAAAAAATAGTAAAACATATTAATTTTTTTTTTAAAAATGTGGGGCACAAGAGGAGAGAGTCATCTTCAAAAGGGTATAATTTGTTTTGAAAATAATTAAAAAATAGACAATAGTTGAGCAGTCTGTGAAAACTCCGCCTAATTCTCGAATAAGTCCGGAACACTTTAAAACTATTACGAAAAATATATTAATCAAAAATTTGTTTTTCTTTTCCATGCACAAGATATTGAAGTTACCTATTTTGAGAAAAAAAAATTAGAGAAATGAAGTTTTTTCAATTTGTTTCTTGACGGCCCATGAAGTCACTCTTTTCTGAAATTTTCAGCATTCTAAAATCTGACCTTAAATTAATAAAAACATAATGAAAACAATTTTGTTTTAAATTTTAAAAATTATAGCAATAAAATTCATCAAAAGTTCTACATTTCATTAGTTTACACCATTTTGAAATTCAAAACATAAAGACTACTTTTATGTGCTCAAAGTTCAAATTTTTTTTTGTTGTTGGACGATTCCTTTTATATAAAGTGTGACACAGTTTGTGCTTTTACCCATAATTTATTTATGTAAAGTGTTGTAACACACTTTCACACTATCTAGGTTCTTAATTACGGTGGTTAATTGGAGCTAATTGTATTCCTTTAATTCAAATTTAAGCCTTATTTGTGACACCTTCCGAAGATCTATCATGAAACCTATAATTTAAATTACATAACATTTAATTGGGAAAAATTGAGGTCCTAGAAATTGGTGCTAGGACCCATTCGCCCTAGATAGTGAATGGGTCCTCGCTCTATAGGACCCCCCTTTAGTTGCATATTTTCACATGGGTTTTTGATGTTCTTTCATTCCCCAAAGGCAAGGTTTTGGAAAATAGTGCTAGGACCCATTCGCCCTAGGTGGCGAATGGGTTTGAGCCCTTAATGAGGAACCCATTTTTTGAATATCATTTTGGTAGGATTTTAATAATTTTCATTTCCAGATCTAGTGTCTATTGAATTGTTTGAATTTCGTGCCTAATCTCTCGACGAGTATAAATATGGGGCTAATTCACTTTATTTTCACCTAGCAATTTTATGAAGCATTCTAGCAATTTCAAGAGAGCATTATAAAGCACTTCAAGAGCATTTTCAAAGGAATTTCAAGGTAGATTATCAAGAGTTTATTGCAACAATTCAAGATCATTTCATCATGTCAAGGGTTTAGTGCATTCATGCATGTTGTTGAGCTAAGAAAGTTGATGTAGCATTGAGGATCTACTTGCAAGCATTGTTCACATCTATTCAAGGATCAAGATCTTCATTCTTCATGACCACTACATGTTAGATTTCAATTTTATCTTCCAAGACAACTTCCAAGGTATCAATATTGCATCATTTCATGTTCATGCTTCAATTGCATTATTTTATCATTTGGTTTAATTACTTACAAGGGGTTTGACTTAGGAAAACCCCTATTCACTAACAATCAACAATTTTTTCTCTCCTTGAATGTGTGTTTGCAGATTTACAGATTGAAGATCAAGTGGAGAAGAAGTTTAGAGCAAAATTGTCAAAGTTGCCAAGTTGCAAGATTGGCCTTCAAAGTGCAAGAATAAAGAATTGAAGCTACATAATTAAGTACAAGTTTTCGAGAGCTGACAATCAGGAATCTGAGAGTGCATACATCAAGGAAAATAACCTAGATCTCAGTTTCAGAAACCCTAATAAGGACCCATTCACCACTAAAGGTGAATGAGTCCTTTGTGCCCTAAAAACAGGCTTCTTGTAGCAAGGTGCACACCTCTTTAAGCTGTAAGATCTTCCCTCTTAGTTGCTATAACATTTAGGGTTAGTTTCTAATTATTATTTGCATCTTATCACACACATAATTGAAATGTTTTATGGTGGAAGATTAGTGGTTCATCATCTTGTCGATTCATTTTGATGCAAACCCTACTTTCACCATCTAATCACAAGCATAGACTAAATCTTATTTTTTGCATTCCATGGAAAATGGCTCCAAATCAAAAGCAGAATCTTTCATCCTCTAAGTATAATATGCAAAAAAAGGTAAGAGAAAATTACATAGAAATATAGAGTTCCTGCCTAGCTGAAATACTGTAAACCTAGTCACCAATGTAACTTCCAGATTTTGCCTCAAGGCTTAAACACATGGCCTCTGCAAAAATTGATTTCAACACTATAATTGTACCTGCTCATCCATCTCTTGTGTATGTGTGTATACTAACATAAACACACATATATATGCACAACCATACGCTTGGATGATTAAGGAATTATTCTTGAATTGGTTGCATCATTTTGCTAGATTAGTTCCAAGTGGGGCTTCACCCACAAGTAGAAACCTCCTTATCTTTGATGGACATGGAAGCGATGTGGCTTTAACCACGATCCAAGAAGCCAAATATCTAGGTAATGATCTTCTTACACTGCCTGCCCATACCAGCCACAAACTACAGCCTTTGAATGTAAGTGTATTTTCTCCATTCAAGACACATTTTAAAACTGAGAGTTCAAATTGGATGAAAAAACATCCGCACATATAAATAAGAAGAGTAGAATTGGTAGAACTTGCAAGCAAAGCTTTCAAGCTTGCTCTTGTCCCTGAAAGCATCAAAAGTGGGTTTTTGTATGACTGGAGTTTGGCCATTGGATAGAGATGCACACTTTGTAAGGACATGAAGCCAAGTGAAGCATTCAATATAGAATAAGACAATGAGATTGAAGGCATTACAAGCTTCTTGAGGATGGTTGGTTTTGAAGAAGCTCATGTGGAAGAATTTTTGGCACAAATGATAGCAGAAAAATCAACATATGATGTAGATGAAGACACAAGTTCACATACTCATGTCAACCAAACACAAAATGAAAATGACTTGCAAGATGACTTAAGCCTACCAACATAGTTTAACCCACCAAATTGGGTTAAAGAAGGAGCACAAAACTTAGGAGTGTAGATTGATTTCTAAAATGAGGAAATATCCTTAAGCATGCCTACTCCATCTCCATTACAAAGGAACAAGGTGGTTCATTATTATGCAAATACAATAATATGGGGTTCTACAAATTCATAATCAAATGAAGTTGAAGATAGCCAAGGTGGAATCATTAAAGGGTTATCAAACACACCTGAAGCTTTGGAAACAATAGATGAAGAGGTGTTATGTAGTCAAGGCTCTTTAAGCAAATTTTTAAAGCTACCCATTAAAAGGGTTAGAAAGAGGTCCATTCCATCTGACAATAATGTACTTAGATTGGGTAGGAAATCTCAAATTTTAACACCAAATGATTATATAGCTTTGTAGGAGCAACAACAAGCAAGGAAAATTGAACTTCAACAGTTGAAAGAAAGGAAGAAAAAAGTAGATGGAAGCAAAGAAACTTCATCAAATTGAGCAAATAAAAAAGAAGAGAAAAAATTTGAAAGACATACAATGATACAAAGGAGGGATTGGGAAAGGGATGAAAAAATAAAAGGAGAGAGATAAAGTTGAAAAAGAAATAAAGGCAGGTGGTCAAGAATGGTAATACAACACATTTTACAACTAGTGTTGGGCAGACGAGTACTCCATCAACTCCCCTACCTGGTTATACAACACATATTACAACTAGTTTTGGGAAGACAAGTACTCCATCAACTCCCCTACCTGGTAATACAACACATGTTACAACTAGTTTTGGGCATACGAGTACTCCATCAACTCCCCTACCTGAACACCATCAAATTCTAAGAGATATGTACAACATTTTAACCCTTGCATATGTTGCTCTTACTAAGTTCCAAGTTGGCTTTAATGAGAATCCAACACCAGATGCAAGCAGAGGTGGACAACAAAGTACTCCATCAACCCCCATACCTGAACATCATAAAATTCTTAGAGATATGTGTATAACATTTTAACCACTGCCTATGTTGTCCTTAACAACTTCCATGTTACTACTAGTCATAGCCCCCCTCACTTCCCTATGAAATAGTTCCAATTTTCTGGGCTTTTAGATGAACATATGTTTGGTCATCTTATCCCTATTACACCCCATGTTGATTTAGCTACTCCAAATAAAACTTCAACAAAGAGTCCTATGGAGGAGGAGCTAGAACCATTCCCTAGATTTATGGTGAACTAGTCAATTCTACAATATAAACTTTATAATATTTCACAACATACCTATTTAGCACTACTTATTTTGCGTAATATATGTTGGATTTAGCATACCATGTATATTTTGCAATGGTTACAATTTTGTAGACCATGCAACAATTTGGAGTCCATGAAACAATTGTGCAGACCATTCCTATTTTGCAACATTTATAGGTTGGTCATTTTGTAATGTATATCAATGCATGTGCATGAATCAACATCATACCATGTCTATTCTACAATGGTTACAATTTTGTAGACCATGTAACAATTTGCGGTCCATGAAATAATTTTGTAGACCATTCCTATTTTGCAGCATCTATAGGCTGGTCATTTTGAAATATTTTGTAACTTAATATATCAATATATGTGCATGAATCAATAGCAGACCATGTCTATTTTGCAATAGTTATAGACCATGTAACAATTGTGCAGACCATGTAACAATTGTGTAGACCATGCCTATTTTGTAGCATGTACAAGTTGGCCATTTTGTAATATTTTGTAACTATATATATATATATATATTCAATGATCTCTTTTAAAATATTTTTTTTTGAATGTTCACATACTATCTTTAGTCTACAATGTTTATATAATAATGTGTAGAATCAACTATTCTATGTGCAATGTTCACATGCTATATTCAGTCTATAATATTTATATAATAATGTGTTGACTCAACTTTTTTGATTACCCTCTACACATTGTTATATAAACATTGGAGACTAAAGATACCATGTCTTCAAACATGAAGATTGTTATATAAACATTGAAGATTGAAGATAAAAAATAGAGACTAAATCATGACTATTCACAATAACAATCAATGGAAATATGGGGCATAAAAAGACACCCTACGATATTTGTATAAGTCTAATTACATAATGAATCAAACAATTTAATTAGAATTAGATAAACATGATTTACTTCTAATAACTAATAAAGTAAAAGAGAAGGTCATAAGTGCTCAACCCTCCATGTTCATAAAAGGTGGTTGTTAATAGACATTCTATTGTAGATAGAATCAAACCTGTGGTCCTATCCTTCAAATTAAAAATTCAAAGGCATAGAACTATGTGTGTAATCCAATCCAAGATGCAAGAATGTATTAAGTGAAAGTTGGTCCAGACCACTAAAGGCTAAGATGGGATGAAGGATGGTTTTAGGATTGGTGTAAGCCTATGTACAAAATAGCTATAATTAGTTACCAGGACAGTGTGTTCAACAAGGCCCAAAATAAGAATTGTGATTGTCCTAATTATATTTAACGCCTTTGGGTTGTTGAGTGTGCAGCTAATGTTTATCTATTCAGACAAGCATATTTGAATTCCAAGTAAACTAGTTGGTTGCTACAAGTTAAATTATTTATGAATGATTGGTTGATCCACTAAGCATTAATTAACATTCTTTGAGCTCAACATTTAAGAAAGATAGATTTGTGGAACGAATCTCAAAGGCGTGCAGACTATTTACAAGTTTGCACATATGGTAAAGAGAAGTTTGTAACTGATACTATTGTTATTTATATATAACCCTAAGTTCCAATAAGAAAAGTTGGTGTTTGATACTATTGCTATTTGTATATATATGTCATGCCCCTCTATAAAAACACTCCCCGATAACCCAAAACAGTAAATTGCACATATCCGCAAACTATTAAATTTTGAATTCAAGGTGCAATGACAATTCCATGTTACGATTTGAACTCATAGGAACTTTAATGGTAATTTTGTTAATTTTACATGGAAGATAAGAAAAGAAAGAATTACCAAAAAAGAAAAAAGATCAAGAAGGCTGCCACTGTTCAATACAGAGCCTTTCAAACAAACATGATTCCCTGATAACGAAGAGACTACAGACTTTCGCTACACATTTTAATCACTAAAAAATGGTAGTAGCAACTCAACAAGAAATAACAATATTCAAATGGCACTGGGAATATTAAAATAAAATTACCACCATTAAAAACTTTCAAAGGAACAATATTAGGTTAAAGTTACACTTCTATCATTTTTGTGAAATGTAAATGTATCACCCTAAACACATTTTAATAATGTAATCCCAACACCTATAGGTGTCCAATTTTTTGTGCTAGTATCAGTCATATGGTTTCTTTTTATTTTTTTCCTACTGGTCAAACTATTTAAGCTCTAGTTTTTGTTTACTTTTTTGGTCTTCTCACTGCTTGTGAGTCACTAGTTTGCCTCTATGGTTGGTTTGTAATGGGTACTGGCCCTTCCAATTTTAATATAATTAAAACGTAATCCCAAGAGCATGTGACACATGCATTGCAACAACCACAACAACATTTTCTATCTAGTTTCTATAATCGTATAAGACCAAACACTGTTCATTAAGTGTAAGTCGTAGTTGTATAGGGTTGATGACCAGAGCAAGCCGTCTTTTCTCAAAAACTATTAAGACAACTAAGCATAAAGAAAGGTCGATACACAAAAAACAAGATGCCCCACATGAGCGCTTAGCGATTTTGTGACACAACTACTCAATACACGGAAAAGGCATATGCCAACAACAAAAGAAATGAAAAGGTATTTAAGCTTCATGTGGTAGAGTCAACACAAGACCTACACACAGGTAAACTGGAGATAACAACTAAACATGGTAGCGTCGAGGATCAATTGATTTCTTATGTTTTTCAAAAAAAAAAATTATGTAACATGATTCTATTCAAACAGAAAGAAAAGCGAGGCATTGGCATTATTATAATTATGTCAACAAAAAATAGAAGAACAATTTATTCCAATACTCTTTATCAAAGTTCGATAACATGCTTAACTGCTTCATTCTAACATTTCACTAATATTACACAATGGACATAACTGTGAAATTTTAATAGTATTTCAATAAATATGAACTTGTTAGATGGGAGGGTTATTACATGAAGAAAATTCTTTGGAACAATCTTTACTTCGTTCACAGCCCAAATTAATCCTCCAACTGTGATCTTCAAAATAGATGCATAACCAAAGGATCAGTCAACATTAATTAGATTCATAATAAAATAGTCCTATTCATTGTATGCTATCACAACTCATTGCACAACAATAATGATAAATTAATGTAGACAAAATTTTGTTACAATCCTGCACACAAAGAGTTCGTTTAATGAATTCTTAAAAACAAGGGGAGAAGGGGGATTCCCTTCCCTCTTGGGGTTTATTTCGCAGTACTTCTCTCACAACCACCACCCTTCAAACATTTCACTTCTTCACTTTTCTACATACTTCCAATCCACCTCTATCATTCACATCATACAAACGTCAAACCTCTTATTTAACAAAGAATACCCCCAAGAGAGGCTCCAAGCCCTTCTCGTAGAAACAATATCAAACAACATGTTCATTCTACCATTTACCCATATCCAGAAAAAAATCACACAACACTTTACCTCGGTTGCCCAAGTTAGGCACAACCCCCAAATCTAATCCAAATCCCCGGTCAATTTCCTCTGACAATTCTTTCTTTCACACCAAAATTGTTTCCCACTTTCCCCTCCTTGTAGAACCATTTCCCCCTCCTTTAACTCATTTCAATTTACTCGTTAAAATAACTCCCATCCCTGTACCTTTTTTCCCAAAACTATACAGAAGGAATTTATTTACATATACATATTTTTTTATCTTTGTAAAACCACATATTTACTAAAGTTCCCATTTACATCCCATGAATAAAAGCATCGTTAATTATTTAACCATTTAACTTTTGCTCCAAAGGCATTAGATACCTAGTTTTCCTCATGCACATCTCATGGCAACATTAGCACAATCAAATAATTTATATTCCAACACAAATTCCCAAAGTAACATATAATCCTTCCACAACAATTTACTGCCAATTTTATTGTAACCATTAAAGTATTCACAATTTAATTTTTATTTATTTACTACCCACAATATTTAAGCTTGTCAATTAAAATATTTCACACTTACAGTAAATTAATAAATAACATAGGTCGTATAAGAAAATAATGACAACATATCACCATCATGTCCATAATCCACATTTAATGAAATTATTCAAACAAGACAATTATAATCTTAACTGGGTCCAAAACAAAATATTGCTAATACCAAAATCCCTGACATTGTGTCGTCCCTCACAATATAACCCTAAGTTCCAATAAGAGAAGTTTGTATTTGATATTATTTCTATCTATATATCACCCCAAGTTCCAATAATTGCATAACCATGACACTGAAATCTTGATTCAAAATCTTCCATATTAATTCCTTCCCATTGAGGTGAACCCTACAAATCTTAATTTTCTACATAAAAGAAATGAATAGTGCAAGGGAAAAATCAAATTGACATGTAAAGAAAACAACACATTCAGACACCATTAAAAGGAAAGTGATATGAAATGGAGGTTGAAACTGCTTCATCCTCCTCCTGGCCAAGAATTGAAATGCACAGACTACCGAATACAATGACACATACATGAAGTAGCATAGCTAGTTAAAACTTTCTTAAGGATCACACGCTCCTTAAATGATAATCAAAAAGCAAATTTTAGGGCATAAGTTCAATTTGATTGTTGTTATATAATGGAAGACAAAGATATGCATGTAAGGGAAAATAATATACCTTACATGGAAATTTCCCATCTAGTAACACATATTATAAGAATTGTGATTGTGCTCAATATATTTAATGCTTTTTAGTTGCTAGCACTCTTTAGTGTAAATTATACTGACCCGGAAAAAGTTATGTTAATGTTTAATCCAACATAACTTACAATAGTCTAGAACAAATCATGTTATTAATATTTTATCCATCATAACTTACATTACATAAGAACAAATAAATATAGTTCCATATGGTACCATATGCAAATTTCGCTTTCAAGTTTCAACAGTACTTGAGCTACAATTTCCATATAGCCCACAAATCCTCACATCCTTTAGGGTAAAAAATGATGCTAATCTTTTCAAACTATTTTACAAGGTGCAAATGTGAAAAAATAAATAAGATAAATATTGAATTCAAAATGGCCTGGTAAATGCATTTTCAAAATGTGGAAGCATAGAATTGTTTGACAGAGTGTCTCAAAGAGAGATCATTGCATTGCACACAACTGCTTATAGATTTTGCACAAAATGGATTTGTTGAAAAGGCTTTAGAAATCTTCAAGCAAATGCAATTGGCGAGTATGAGGCCAAATTCCACAACCTTGGTCCACATCCTTCATACCTACGACCCATAATAGGTTATGGATTTCCACCCAAGTGAAAGGAATGTGATTTTTGTCAGATATTATCTTTGAAAATGCTTTGGTTAACATGTATGAAAATATAAATGCATAGATGAGGCCATGAGTTGTTGAAAAAATGCTCCAACGAATTGTTATCTCAGTGAATGGAATGATTGTAGAGTATCTAGAAGAGGGATTTGTAAAAAGGCTTTAGAAATAACCCTTAAAATTCAAAACAAAACTTTGTTAACCCTTAAAATTGAAAACCCAAATCGCCAAAACCCTAAAAAATCAATACCCATATCTTAAAACCCTCAAAATTTAAAATAAGACTCTGCAAAACCAAATATAATCGAAAATAAATTATCATAAGTAGAAATTACTTCATAATCTTTCGAAATCACCAAACATTATCAACAAAATAGTCATAGAAATGATTGATTGTCTTAGTAAGGTCAAAAAAGACCTTACCCGAAGGAAGTTTCAAACCCTTTTTTATTGTTTGTGTCAAAAGAAACATTTGCTTGATATCTAATGGATCACAACATCTACAAAGATTGTGGGAAGATGAGTGATGGCCTAGAAAACTAGAAAGAAATTGAGAATAGAAAAAAGAATGAGCACATTGTCATCTACAACCATATTTGTACACCTTACCTCATTCTATGCAACCTTTCATGACACCCAACACACTGCATCTCCCCTTGTTGGACACGATACTATGGTCTGGGTAGAAATGCTGTAGTGGAATGAGCATGGTCTAGGCAGAAATGGTGTGGCGACACGACAAAGCTGTGGGCAGTGGGGATTATTAGTATCTAAGTCAACATATTTTAGGGTTGCAATATTTAGGGCTTAGGTCATCCATGTTACACTTTTATTTAATTATTAACATTAAACTGTATAATTTGTAGTTTATATTTAATTAACTATTAATAATAAATTGTATAAGTTAATATACTTATCAATTCATATTTGAGAGATTAAGTGATTTTTTCTCGTGACAATATGTTCAAGTATTGGTGAAGTGTTATCAGGTACCGCAGGTAGTAATTGACTATAATTGATAGGGGGTTATAAAAGTGGTGTTTTGGACACCTTCTACAATTATGTGTAATTGAGGCATCAAATTTTATGGTGATGACTTGAAACCTTAGGTATAAGTTGTAAACTAGCTAAAAAAAATGCTCCATGAAGTTAGGGTGCACAACTATCAGGTCCTCTCCCCTATTAAATCATCCATCATCAAGATAGTGAAGAAAGAGGATATAAACCTAAGCTTAAAAAAATAGCAAGAGACAATAAGATTTGAAAAACAAAAAGATAAAAGACAACCACTATATTCTACATCATAAATTTATTTCTTCCTTAAATTAATTAGTAAAGTTGCGACCTCCTTAATTACAGTGTTTCTCACTTACAATATTGAGTTTGATAATACATGGATATAAAATAAAAAACAACAAATAAAATAGAAATTGCCAATTTTTATATTAAAAGACAATGAATAAAAAGAAATGTAATGTCTCTTGTTTTTTTCAAAGATTTTAATTTCTTCCATGTTGATTTTTAAACAATATGATAAAGATAAATTTTTGATGTCTTTTACATATATTTTTTTAAAGATAGATTTTTTTTTATATTGTGGATGCTTGAACTTGGGATCTTTTAGATCCCTACAACAACGATCTTAAGGTTACACTGAGTGTCAACCAACTTTTAAAAATAGATATGCTAATTTAAGACACTAATTATATTGCTTTATCCATATATCGTCATTTGTAAGGGTGCACTTATTTCCAAGATATTAAAAGAATACTTTCATAATTAAGCCGAAAGGCTTCTTACACTCACATCAATGAGTATGTGTATATTTTTATTCTCCCCATTAAAATTGATGTCTACTAACCCATCACAAAGTAGTATTATATTTAAGATTTTTTATATATGTAAGCTTTAAAAGCATGCAGTATCATCATCTTTTTATAGTTCTACTATATATGAAATTTTAAAGAAAATATAATATAGTATTCTAATTTTAATATATATAATTTTACATGATTTTTAATTTTTAATATTTGTTATGGAAATACATATTAATTTACAATATTTTCACGCTTTTATAATTTTTAGAAGATTTTTAACAAGATAATCTTAAATATCTAATAAAAAAAATTAAAAATAAATACAATATTATATATATATATATATAAATCAATATATTTCAAAGTTGTTTAATATTATATATATATATATATTAAAATCAATATATTTCTAAAAGTTGTTTTTAAAACCTGCTTGAAGTTTTAAAGAAAATATAATATAGTATTCTAATTTTAATATATATAATTTTACATGATTTTTAATTTATAATATTTGTTATGGAAATACATATTAATTTACAATATTTTCATGCTTTTATAATTTTTAGAAGATTTTTAACAAGATAATCTTAAATATCTAATAAAAAAAATTAAAAATAAATACAATATTATATATATTGAAATTAGTATATATCTTTGTTTGGCAATAGAGATACAAGAACTTTTGTGTTGTTTTTAAAACTATTTTAAAACTCTTTGAAATTTTTAAGAAAATATAATATAGTATTCTAATTTCTATTAGTAATATATATAATTTTATAATATTTGTTATGGAAATACATATTAATTTAGAATATTTAAAAAAAAAAATTTATACATTTTTAGAAAAGAAAATATAATATAATATTCTAATTTCTAATAGTAATATATATCATTTTATAATATTTGTTATGGAAATACATATTAATTTTCAATATTTTCATGCTTTTATAATTTTAAGAAGATTTTTAGCAGGATTATCTTGAATATCTAATAATTTTCTTTAAATAAATACAATATTATATATATATATATATATATTGAAATCAATATATATCATTGTTTAGCAATGGAGATGTAAGAAACTTTTGCTTTGTTTTTAAAGCTGTTTGAAAACTTTTATTTTTAGTATTATTTTTGTTTTAAAGCTGTTATTTTTATTTTATATAGAGTCACTACAGTGTGCATCGCTATATAATGCACAAACTAGAAAGAATATTTGCTTTGCTTTGATTTATAGAATTTAATAGTGCAAAGGTATGTCTATTCATTTTTCCCTACTTGAAGTTGCCTTTCTAGCTAGAAATATTAATTTGTGAGTTTTTGAGTTTTCTATGTAGCTACCATTGCAAAATTGTTCATGCTTCCATTCTCGTTAATGAATAAAATAATCTCTCTTTTACTGTTTTAAGAACAAAATTTATGTGCTTCATTTTATTGTTGATTATGTGAAGCCGATATTGTTTTATGTTGATGTTACAAAAGGTGGAATAAAGGAAAGTGTTGACGATTAGGAGAGAGGCAAAATTTCATATTGCAGAGGTATGCCTGTTCATTTGTCCTACTTGAAGTTGCATTTCTAGCTAGAAATATTGTGTGACTTTTTGAGTTTATTCACATAGTAATTAATCCACATACAATTGCCTTTTATATTAGCATAAATTAAGATCAAAGGAATTGCATGCACTGACCAAAAGAAGAGAACTTTATTACCTTAGAAAGATTTTCATTAAGGCAGAGAGCTAATTAGATTCTATATGTAGGAAGAAGAAATAAATGTCTGGAAAAATGTTTTAGAAGAAACAATAAGTAGGTGGAATCTATGGTGACTGTAGCTCTTTGCTGTATTTGTTGTTGTTCTACTCTTTTGTCACTCTTTTCTCTTTCCTCATTGCTTTTTCTTGGAATGGTGGATGCCAAAATAGATTTAAAATTACTTTTATAAGATTATGATTTGTTATGATGTTCATTTAAAAAAAAAGTGAATGTGTTCATGCAATATACAACAGTGTGTGGTGCAGTCTAAATAGGGGGTCCAATGAAAGATAGTCTAATAGAACAACCTAAACAATAAAATTTAAAAGTATACTATTATAATAAAAAGATATTATCATAATATTATTGAACTATCTCTTTTGTACAACTAAAGTGCTTGCATTCCTAAAAGTGATTTGAATTTCGTGCAATGAATTTTGTATCAGAAAAGAATCTTGATCCATTGTTATGTTTTAGAATGAGGTTCCTCAATCCTTCACTAGGCCAGGTCGCACTATGTTAGCGCTACTTCTTTCTATGGTGTTATTAGGGACTGTAATTTTATCTAGGAGTTCCTCTTCCCATAGTGGCGGCAGATGGAAATGGAGGTCGGAGCTCACCGATTCAATATGCAACAAGACATTACACCTGACACTATGTGTTTCCACACTGTTATCTGATAAAAACTAAGATGTCCCATTCATGTCTGCAATTTTAAATTAACCATGCCTGCCAAAAAAGACAACCAGAATATGAAATTTAATATATTGAAATAAAGAAAAGATGGTATAAAGATCAATGTTACCGTAGAACCAATCCCATCTTTAGGTAGTGAAATTTTTTCTTGCGCCCCAATATTTTTTTCTTCAAAATTATATGAGGAGGTTGATCGATTCATTTCTTTAATAAGTTCATTTTTGCTTTACCTAGACAAGACTTATGCTCTGGAGATCAAGTTTGTTCAGGCCATGTTTGACTTTAAGCAAGCATAAATTGAATGGACAGATTGATTACCTTTTAGGCATAAGAAAAAAAAGGTTTCATTGTCCAAATTGTTTTTTAATGATTGTAAATCTTAAAAATAACTCCAACTCACTCAATATATAATTATATATAAACTATCAACAACATTTGTTTTGGAAAGATGCAACTCATCTAAGGTTTTTTAGATTTCTGCTATAAATCTAATATATTTTATTTTGAATCTTGTTTTCTTCTTGGAATATAATGAAGCCAAAAGAGAAAACTTGAATCCATAAAGATCAAGTCCTAATTCCAAGGAATGGATCCTCAACTGAATCATTCCTTTAGAGGATGTATTTGTAGTTGCAAAACCTCTGATGAAGGGTTGCATGATCCAAGGGGGAGATAATGCAATTGGTGAAAATTGATGATTTGAAAACACTTAAGCATTCTACTCATTTGATCTCCAAAAGGCGTGAGGATTTGGCCTTATGTAGCTAAGATTTAGCTATGTATGTTGATAACCTTTGAGGAATTCCACATGCTGGATATCTGCAAATTTCTAGCCTTTTTATTCTCCTTGCCATCTCTAAATATGGTGTAATTGGAGACTTGAGGCATGAGTTTTTCGAGCAAGGGATTAAGGTGGTAAAAAACAAGGATGGTAGTTTGGTACTGGAACTGTCATATTGTTAAAAGGTGGGAGTAATTACTTATTTTTGTATGTATTCCTTTCTATCCCAATATAGCGGGGTATTTTTTTGTGCAGATATTATGTAATAATCATCCTGGTTTATTTTAGTTTTTATGCCCATATGTATTAAGCTTTTCTTATATTTGGTGTGGAACCTATAGTACCCACAATTAACCTATCATTTTTTTTTTTTAAAGTTTCACATCTAGAGTTTAAAACACTTATTTCAGAATTTTGGATTTGCTTGAACATTCAGAGTAATGGTCATATCAATTTATACAATAAAGATTTAGATTTCCATTTTCTGACTTAGCATTTCTATTTCTACCATAGTGTTCACAACATTCTTCCAAATAGTAGTTAAGTTCATAATATGTCAGATGTTTCACTTGTGGTCTTTGTTTTAGAGTTTGCAAGATAGGACTGTAACACATTACTTTAATTAATAAAGATAATGCTACTAATTATGTAGCAGCTTGTAAAATATCGAAGGTAAAACAATAAATAATTATATCTAATGTCATAAATATAACAATAACGTCCATTTCTAATAATTCCCAACTTTCACTTTCAAATAATTTTATATGCATTTTTATGTTTTGGGTGAATTGATCATGTTGCAAGTCATTTCTATTGTTTATTCTTCTATATCCCAGTCCTCAATCAACAAATATATTTTTGTTCATCTAAAACTGAAATGAAGATTTCAGCCTATAAATTTATGATTTCAACTTTTAGTAATAAAAATAATATTTAGATATAAAGGTTTAGGCAAGAAGCATCTTTTTGTGAAGATTGTGAATATTAAACTATATGAAATAGATCAATGTAAGGCCATCAATTGATTTTTCTTTTTGTTTAGGGGATATCAAGGTCACGACTTCCATAAAGAGTGTCTCATACAATGAATCTTAAATATGGAAAAAAAAAAAAGATTTATTGACAAACACATGAAAAAATATGTAGAATTATATATTTAGACATCATAATTTTTAATTATTCAAACTAAATGTAAATGATTTTAAGAATTGAAATATCATTATTAAAAGACATATAACAATAAGTTGGAATATGTATTCATTCAATATTCCATCATATTCACCATCATTCAGGTTGTTACATGCACACTATGGAATACCTACATTGCATGTCGTCAAGTCCAATGTGACAATTAAAGTTCGAACTATTCTTCATGATAGTCATAATGCACAATTACCAGTACACAAATGGTTAAAAAACTAAAAGTATTTTTGAAATATTATTTAACAAATGTTTGCAAAATATTTATACATTTTATCTATGGTTGAATTTAATTTTGAAAATATTTTAAAAATATTATTCAAAACTTATTACCAGTGCATAAATGTTTAACTAAGTGAAACTATTTTTTAACAAATTAATAGTATTTGTGTTCTAATTAAATGGAAATGGTTGATGTTGATGTTATCTTTTCTTATATACAAGTTGGTATAATTTTAAGTTAATAATTATAAAAACTAAAATCAGATACTTACAAAGTTATCGTTAATCAAAATATTAAATTATAAGTTTGGAGAGGAATTCCACTAAATTTTAGTATCTAGCATTCTATATGGCAATTGAAATAAACAATGATAGAAAATATAATGAAATCATATATATTACTATTGAAATGAATGTTAATGAAGATGTAAGCACTTTTTTAGATATCTTTTTAACAACAGTTAAAAAAATTACAAATTATTTATTAAACATAAACTTGATTATTTATTAGAATGTGTTAAAGAAAAACTATGTTATATTATTTTTCGTTAACAAATTGAAAGTATGTGTGTTCTAATTTAATGCAAATGGTTGATGTTTATGTTATGTTTTTCTATATATAAGTTCCTATGATTTCAAATTAATTTTTATAAAATTTAAAATCAAATACTTACAAAGCTATAAATATTAAACAACTACTACTTTTATATTAAACATAGATATTATTGTTGGAACGTGTTAAGGAAAAAATATACAATTGCAAGTGAATTTATTATTTAAAAAAAAATTACATCACATTATGAAATTAAATAAAAAATACCCTTAATAATGAAAAATATGGACATCAAACAAGATAACTTTCGGCTTATTTTATATATATTAATATTTAATATATGTATGCTAGTTTTAATGTGATAGGCAAGAAATAGGGTGAGTCATCGACCATCAAATTTAATCCTGTTCAAACAAAATATTTATATTCTTCAAATTTAATCCTGTTCAAACAAATGGTAGTCCTCTTCCGTGATTTAATTGTATGGTCATTAACTAGCTGATGTCTCGGCGCAATTCATGAAAGAGGGGGTTAACCTTTAAAAAAACATTGGACGGCAAAATCCCCGCTAGCTAATGGGAAGGCAAATCGATTGCATTATCTGGCAATGCCAATAATGGATTGAAATCGTCACTAAGAAATGATTCCTCCATTATAATCACTGGATTTTGTTGGGTTCATTTGATTGTGCGAATTCAGAATGAGCAAAATAGAGAGAGCCCATCAGAAATATAGGGAGGGAAATCACGAGGAAGCATTGCAGCTGTATTCAGAGGCCCTTGAGCTCACCAAACTCAATGCTCACAAAATTGCATTGCACAGCAACAGGGCGGCCTGCCATTTGAAGCTTCGGAATTTCAAAAAGGTTAGTACTGAATCAAATAAATTCCTCAATCCTGCTTGTTCATATCAATTCAAAATTGATCCGAAATGAATAGCTTGGCATTGTCTCTGTGGCACAAAATTACCGTTGTCGATTCTTAGGGACGAGGGTTTGGTTCTATGGCGACCAATGTAATTCTGATGGCCTATATCAATCCAAAGATGTCCATAAAGTGAAAAATTGCAATGTCTTTTGGGTATATGATAGTTTTTGTTTGTACCTGGGAATAGGATTTTGGTTTGTGATATCTACTTTATATTTTAGGGCAATTGGGACAAAATTCTTCAGTTGCTGGTAGTAAGGTTAAAAAAAGTAATAACCCATATGATTTCATTCGTTCACAAAGGTCTTGGAATTGATTTTTATGACAGCCCTATTTAGAAGCCAATCTGGAAGCTGGCTTTGGAGTGCAAGTCCCCTAGTTAATATATTAGCACTCTCCTTCTCTCTCTCTCTCTCTCTCTCTGTAATTTTGTGGACTGTTTTGGTGTCATCCATGGGAACTGTTTCTAGCCTCTGGTTATCTATAATATATATGAAGTCTATACTTTAAATTCTATTTGTGCGCATGGTGTGAGCTTCGTCATGCGCAAATCTTGAACAATATATTGAGCAAACAAGCCTCCGTGTTCTCATTAGGGGGTCTCTTCGGTCCAGGAGGCATGCTGGCAAGGCCAGGAACTAATAAAAAAATGTAGTTAATAAGGATGTATTCCCCTGGCTGGTTATATTTGTGAATTTCCAAGGGCATTCTTAATCTCCCGAAAATGTACCAGACCACTTCATTGTTATTCGAGAAGTTGAATTGCATTGTTTCTTGGAGCATTACCATGTGATGCACAACTCACTTCTGGACCTAAGAAAGGTTGATTTTTTCAGCTGTTTGTATGAAGCAAAGTTTGAAAATCAGTAAATTCTTTTGAAAACCAATTTACACATATCATCGTTCTCTAAGATAATTGCCTTCATAATTTACATAACTATAAATATTTGGATTGGAGCTATCTAAGATGCACTTCACACTTTGAGCTAATTCCGATCTTAAGCTGGAAAGACTTAGGACTGAAATGCTAACCTACACTTATTGGGATGCCCAAGCTCAAAGCTCGGTAGCAAAGATAGATACAGGCAAACTAGAGGGACTGGGAATTATGCCTAATTGCAGAAGGAATTATGCCACTCATGCAAATGGTAAAATCCTAATAATATCTTATCTATGTACCTGGCAAGATTGTTTGCCTTACCAAATTAGGTTTAGGATGGTAACGGTTGTGTCCTCAGCTGTTTAGTGAGTAAAATTTGGATATTGGTATGTCCTGATTGAAAAGACATTGCCGTACACATTTTCTCTGGAATATGTGAATTGCACATTTTAACAATCTATTTAGATTGATTGTTGTATGGTTCCCATTTCACAGATTATATCATGTGGTTATATTAAGTAAAGTTTCAATATCAGCATCCCTACACTTAAATCTGCATGGTGATGCATTTGTTCATCATTTGAATATTCGGGTTGGCATTTATATCAGACTTTCTTAAATTTTGGTGCTATAATGTTGGTTTCTTCAGCTGGCTATATCAATTTTAATTTGCATTGGGTTTCTGCAACTGGTTCTTTCAACTAAAGTTTGGATATTAGAGGATCCTTGTTCATAGAAGAATAGTCTCCACCATTTGCAAAATAGTCACTCCCATTGTTACCTGACTATTGATATCATTCATTAAGTCCTTTTCATCCTGGCACAACAGGGTTGGATAACCTTGCCTAGTTATACAAAATCATCTTTCAATGAATTATAATTGTACACTCTCTGAGCCGCATTTTATAAAATTACTGATATTGTGTCACAGAGAATTGATTTTGTTAATCAATTGTGCACACCTGTGCCAGAGACTCATATAGAGAAGTCAATTAGCAGGGTATGTATAATCTTATGCTGAAGTTCCTTAAGGTAATCAAATCTGAGTTCTTCATTGCGCAATATACCTGATGGCAATTAATTTATTTATGATTGATAATTCTGTGTCAAATGTAGTTTCTTGTTTGTCTGATATCATGGCATACCTTAGTTGCAGGAATGCTGGTTTATCCAATCTCATAAAAACTAAACATGAAGCCAAATGTGCTCGAGGCTTAAGCAATCCCATTGTCGCATGCGGTTGACCATATTGTGCAGGGAAGTCATTGCCACACAAATCCTGTTCATCAAACTTGATCTCTGTAGTATGCTATTAGGGAAGAGAATTTCTTTATCTTCCTTGCAGGCATTCACAAATTTGAAATTTGGTTTTATTTGCTTTTCTTTGCAACCCTTTGCATAAATTTTTGGCTCTGTAATTGATAAATTGCGCTCTTTGATTTTTCTAAACATGTTTTAACCTTTTTGGCTTGCACTGTCATACCAATTCATGTGTTATTGCTGCTTCTGTCATATCTGCATCTCATGTACTATCTATTCTCCACTTCAGCATCTGACCACTGTTTGTCATTGTCAACTACCAACTGATCAATATACCTAATATACCTATCTTTGTTTAGGATGGTAACAATGATTTTGCTCTCAAATATGATTGAAATATATAGACTCTTATTACAAAGTATTGGAAAACATTCATGTTAGGCTATGTGAAACATGCATTTTCTAACAAGTATTTCAGAATCACTGATTTTGCAAATAAGATAAGACATAGAAAGCATTGAATTTCCAGTCAGAGCACAGGATCATGAGATAAAAGTTGCAATAGGAAATGCATTTATTATTGAATTAAACATGACAAGGGATCTAAGCCTCAAAATTACATTCCAAGTACAGATGAGTTACGTTGGCCAATGAATTGATTATAGAGTTACAAATATATTTAAGTACAATGAGAAACATTCTTAAACATTGGGTAATAGAGTCTAGATTTCAAAGTTTTCCCATCATATATTTGAATACTAAGAAGAACAGCAGTAGCCACAATGCAAAATTTTCTTTTGCCTTTCGCTTCTAGTTCTAGAGTTTGTGATGCTTTGAGTTTTTAAATTAACCTTTCTTCCAGTCTTTTTGATTAGAGTGTAGCAAACCCTGCAAAATGAGGTATGTTGAGAGTAAAAATGCTTGTCTATGCTGGAAACATTCAGGAAATGATCACATGAAGTTTCCAGAGAAAATTCTACTGGAAATATTTCTTGAAGTATCCAGTACATTTCTAGGAAATTTCCATTTTTGAAACGTTTCTGAGCAGAAATTGTTAGGGAGGTGGAGTTTTTCAGTGTCACATCATCTGTAGATACAGAATTAAGTTTTCAAGTCTGCAAAATGCTTTACTCCTTTACAGTTGTATTTTGTGTTCCACGTTTCTGGAGAGTTGACCTTTAGATTGTTCTCCTTTGCTTGAAATCTTCTCATGAGGCCTTTTTTTTTTAAATTTTTTCTTCCATTTTAGAATCACTTATAATAGCGGCTAGTCAATTTTGGTAGAGAGTGATAACAATTTCCACTTCTTTGGTCCCATGTTCCTTGGTTGCTGGATTTATGTATGTACGCCAACATTTGGTTTTCCAGATGATTCATTTAATTGTGATTTTTATGCATAATGCAGATCAAGACAGGCTCAATGCTGTCAATTTGTGTATTTTTTCTACTTCCGTGTCTCTGTACTGTTTTTATATCCTCTTACCAATTTATCTTATTTTATCACGGAATTAAAATTGTCTAGCATTTTGCATGCTTTGAATTGTTTGGTTCCCTTTGTTTCAGAACCTATTTTTTTAATTTTGTGGAATCTTTGTTTCAAAACCTAAAACTAGTTCTTTTATTTCCTTTTTAATTCTTATTTAATGTCTTTCTTTTTCAGAATCAAGAGTGCTGTCTTTGTCAAGTTTTGGTTCTTCAAAGAAAACATTTGTCATGAGTATAACTGCTTCCGGAAAAAACTGTGTTAGATTAGTTTGCATCAATGTTTTGGATCACACTTCATGATCCATCATCAGGATGAGGAAGAAAGATGGAGCTGAGAGTGTGATCTGAAACAGTGATGCAAACCAAACTGACTCAGTTTTTCTAGAAGCATTTATACTCATTTTTATGGACTGTGAAAACCTCTTGTCTGCAAGTATTAGTGATGTTAAAACACATCTCAGATCAAGCGTTTAGTCTAATGTTCAAGTGAAATTATTTAAACATGCAGCCCAGAAAATTTTCAATCTACAATCATTGAATCATATCTTTCTAGAGCCCATGCTGTTGATTCAAGTGATTGTAATTTCATTGAATCATATTTTTCTAGAGCCCATGCTGTTGATTCAAATTGAAATAGTATTACTAAATTTATAGTGGTTTTCAACTAAATAAGTTTTCTAATGCTTCAAATTTCGGATTTCCACTTATAAGCTATATTGTAACAGTTTGAATGAAATAAATAAAATACATACTTGGTTTTACCTTTCTAGATCGTTGTTTGCAGTTCCGACCAACATTATCTGAGTGCATCTGACACCTGAGTGATTATGCTCTTTTGTCAGCCTTCATTTTTCACTTTAATGGTTTACTACTAATTCTGATTTTGTATTTTTTATTATGTAATAAGGGGTCTTGGACTTTGTTTATAATTATATATCCATAAATCATTTCTCATGTTCCATATGTTCTGATGCCTAAATAAAACACCCTTGTTTGAAACAACAATATCCTTATATTGCCATATAGTGCACAGAGATAATCAGCTAAGCAAAAGAAAAAATGTTATAGATGAATGTCAGTTGTGCTGTAGTTATGCTCCTGTCAATTGTGTAGGAATAAATTAATTTGTCAGTTACATTACAGTTATGCTGGCAGCAGCTATGTGTCAGTTTTGCAGGAATAAACCAGTAATTCATCAATTACATATCAATAATGCTGCCAATAATTATTGATCAGTTACCATTGGTTGTGCACCCACTAAGGATATGTCCATAGTTTACATACTCGGTGAGTACTCTCTGAGTAGCTGAGTAATCTCCAAAAAATTTGCATGCCAAGTAATTTCTGCTTTTACTCGTGGCCAGTATGCAGACGATTTTCTCCCATCAAATTATCGAGTAATTGCAAGTTTCTCGCATAAAACCCACAAACTTGGCATGTCTGTGTGTGTATATGCATGCAAACTTGGCATCCTGTGTATGTTTATAGATATGTATGTATGCACAGTGCAGTCCTGAGTATACACATACATAAATATCCACACACATTTTCCAAGTATTTGCCGAGTTTTTCCTGAGTCAAAATTTTTGGGCTTGCCAAGTACTCTCCGAATCTGAGTATGTAAACTATGGATATGTCAACTACAACAGAACTGACCCTACAGGTGGTAAAATAAATTTGAATTCATTTACAGAAGACCTTAAGCTTGTGATAGTAATAAAAGACTGTAATCATCAATAGTGTTAATTTTTTGGCTTGAAAAATTTGTGCAGGTAATTTGAGGACTTTTTGTGGCCGAGTGAAGGACCCATACTGCTCTTAGATTGGGCCCAAGTGGGAGTCAATATCTTCTCAGGAAAATGTTATGTGTTTGCATGCTATTTGAATGTGTTAGCTGATAGGCTAGAGTTATTGTCTTCCATATTTAGTGTTGCCCTTGTTGGAATCTAGATACTTTACATTCTCAAAGTTTTAGTAAAAGAAAAAAAATCAAGAAATTAAAATTTCAATTTTCTGTTAAATGTTGTTGTAGTTGTTTGCTCTGTTTTTATCTGTGGCAGATTTGTTTCATAAAAATCACATCAGAGCAACCTTCTTAGCCTTGTGTGAGTACCAATAATGTTTTAAATCTCTGCCATGCAAGAAGGGGAAAACTGGAAATTGAAAATGGTACTTTGTTGAGAAAGCTGTTGTCGATTCCATGGATGACTTGAAGGAGAACATATACCAAATGACTAGTGGATCATGATCATAGACAGGTGCATGGATGAAGAAGAGGAACATGGTAGGGGAGTAAGTACATTGGAATAATGAAATAGAGTCTGGCACAATCAATGGGAGAGCTCTTTTTGCAAGAAACAGGGTAGGGGAGCTGGTAGATACATGCAAGAAGATCAAGAGGAAGATCACAAAATCAAAGATTGATGAAGAAGATTCACATTCCCAAGTTTGATGTTGTGAATAACAATATTAGGCCTAGGGCCTGGATTCGGAAGATAAATTGTTTCCATAGATTAAATCCTATCATAGATTTCCAAAAAAATTAGTTTGCCACATCACTTCTTGAAGGACTAGCATCTAATTGGTGGCAAATGGTTAAGCATGAAACCGAGGCAAATAATGATGAAGGTGGTTGCCAAGAGATAAACACTTTGGAAAAGTATCCAAGAAGATTGTTTCTTGGCCCTCAAAAATATGAAACAAGGTATGATGGCTTGTAACTCCAAAGAATTCGGTCAAACAAGTTTGCTGGTTGAAAGGATCTTTGTTAAGTGGCTAGTTGCTATGTGTAAAGATGGGTTGAAGGAGTTATTTAGAGAGAATGTCAAGGCTTTCAACTTTGACGCTTAGTACCTTGGAGGAGGCCATTCAAAAAGTGGAGGCCTACTCCAAAGTGGGTAGGAGTTGATCGATGTCAAATATAGCCTCCAAAACATGACCTTAAGGGTAATGAAAAACACAAACCTTTTTTAGTATTAATTGTTGGCCAATCAAAAACTAGAGTCTTGGAACCTATTGTCCTTGTTGATTTGTGTTAAAAGGAAGTTTACTTCAGTTGTAGAAAAACTTGGTGCAAAGACCACAAGTGTAAGAGCTCCAGAAAGATTGACATGATTGAGATGTAGATGGAGAACCTGAAGTAGTTAGCAATGTTCAAGAGGATTTAACACTCATGGAGGAGAACATGGTGGGTGACCTTAAGGGTAATAAAAATTCCAAACCTTGTTTAGTTTTAATTATTGGCCAAGCAAAAACTAGAGTCTTGGACCCTATTGTCTTTGCTGATTTGTGTTAAAAGGAGCTTTAGTTCACCTGAAGAAAAACATGGTGCGAAGACCACAAGTGTAAGAGCCCCATAAAGATTTACATGATTGAGATGTAGATGGAAAACCTGAAGTAGTTGGCAATGTTCAAGAGGATTTAACACTCATAGAGGAGAACATGGTGGCTGAAGCCCAAGAACACCAAGAAATACCAACAATCTCTCTTGCATTAGGAATTTACTCAATATGAAAATTTGAGGGTGTCCCTTATTTATCAGGTAGCACGCATAACTTCATAGAAAAAAGCCGTTAACTTCTGTGGGCATCAAAGTTGTTGGGCACTTTGAAATTTTCATGATTATTGTCCAACAATATGATGGAATGTAGAGGGATAGACAATCGGCTGAAAATGTAAAGACAGCAATGAGTTGAGCTCTGATTTTTATGTTTGCATTTTAGCAGGAACTGAAGTGGTCATAGGAACACAGTTGTTGAAGACCTTGGCAGAATTTTGCTTGAATTTGTATGAGCTGTATATGAAATTCAATGAAAGACAGCAGGTGGTTATAGTTAGAGATCTATAGAACAGCATAAAAGACTGATCTCTGCATATAAAAAGTTCAAACTGGTTGCAAAGAGTCAGCAATGTTTCCTTTTTCAATCTAATTACTAATTACGTGAAGGGTTTGCATTGCATGGCCGAGGCACAGAAAACAACAACACAAATGGAGGTCCTGCATGACAAGGCTGAGGCACACAAACAGCAACCCAAACAGAGGTACAACTGCTGATTCTGGATTGTCATTGTCTTTCAACATTTACCTCATGGGCTGCCAAAGGATAGGGAACGAAAACATATTATTGAGCTAGAACTGGGCGCCAAACCAGTTACTGTTCCTCCCCATGGGTATTTGATGCTATTCAAAGTTGAAACAGAAAAGAATTGTACACGAAAGTTAAACACTTGCCACATAATGCATAGGAAAAGTACTTTCTCTTTTCCATTAGTGTTAGTAAGAAAAAGAGATGGTACCTTCTCTGTGTGCATTGATTACCTGGAATTATACAAGAGGGCCATCAGAAATAGATTCTCTAGATCATGTATTGATGAGCTGCTGGCTAAGTCACATAGAACTGATTTGAGATTGGTGTGGTATTAGATAAGGGTGAAAGAGTGTGACCTGTTTAAGACAGCTGCCAGAACTCATAATGGTCACTCTATGTTTACAAGAACTGATTTGAGATTGGTGTAATATTAGATAAGGGTGAAAGAGTGCCACCCGTTTAAGACAGCTGCCAGAACTCATCATGGCCACCATATGTATACAAGAACTGACTTGAGATTAGTGTAATATTAGATAAGGGTGAAAGAGTGCAACCCATTTAAGACAGCTGCCAGAACTCATCATGGCCACTATATGTTTACAAGAACTGATTTGAGATTAGTGTGATATTAGATAAGGGTGAAAGAGTGCGACCCATTTAAGACAGCTGCCAGAACTCATCATGGCCAGTATGTGTGTCAGGTGATGTTGTTTTAGCTAACAAAATCTGTAAACCCTAGTTGAGGAAACTTATTCTTGTTTTTTTATGATATCCTTGTATACCAAAAAACTATATGGTATCAATGAACCAGTTAAGAAGTGTTTTAGAACTATGGAGATTAAATTCTTTATTTGCAAAGGAATCAAAGTGTGAATTTGCAAAGAGTGAGCTTGTGTTGTCGATCCTAGATTGGCTTACTTCCAGGATTGTGACTTATTTGAGAGCATTCAATGGGTTATACTTTGTAGAGATAGTTTGCCAAAGTTTTGGAGGCATAATGGCCCCTTAATGATCTACCAAAGAAAGATCTGTTCATGTGCTCAAAAGCAGCACGAGCTACATTTCAAGAGTTGAAGGCAATAAGTTTCAGTCCTGTACTCGAAATTACAGATTTTTACACCTTTTCTTGTAGAATGTGATGCCATAGGAAAGGGCACAGGGGCTGTGCTCATGCAAAATCAGTGGTCTGTTGTATTTAAATTAAAAAATTGACCAACAAGAGAATTTGCCATGCACCCATGACAAGGAATGTTGGTCCTTATGCATGCTGTAGAAAAGATTAAATCATGTTTATTTGGCCAGTACTTCATCTTTAAAACATACCATCAAAGTTTGGAGCATTTATTATCCTAACAAAAATCAAGTGAAGAAGCAACATGGGTAAGCACACTACAAGGTTTTGACCTTGAAATCCAATTCAAGAAGGGCATAAATAATGTAGTTGCAAATTCCTTCAACTGCATGCAAATATCTTGGAAAAAATTGGGATAGAGAGTGGAAATATTTGCTGGATTGGCAAAAGATAAGAAAGCTGCTCCTATGCTACAAGACCCAGAAAAGATATCAGGAGGATAGTAGATATGCCTTATTAGGCGTTTTGATTTGTTATAAGAACCAAATACACCTAGTATCCAATTTCAAATTTAAGAGGAAGGTACTAGAATAATTCTTTTCTTCACTTGGTGCTGGTCATGTTGCCTTGTTTAAAACCTATCACAACCTATGTTTTTTACTTTTTGTAATGGGCTGCAAGAAGATGTGAATAACTTTGTAGCTTCATGTCAAACTTGTCAAAAGAATAAAAGAAAGAATGTGAAGACTCCATATTTGTTACAGCCTTTGCCCATTTGCAACTGAAAAAGGGTGTCCATTAGCATGGACTTCATAATAGGTTTACTATGGTTGGGGGAAAGGAATTGTATCTTTGCAGTGGTTACTGGTTGATTAATATGCCCATTTTATTGCTATTGACAATTCTGGTACTGAAAATGGTTCACAAGTTGCTTTGCTGTTTATTCAACATGCTTATAGACTATGTCACAAGGTTCATGTTTGTTTGAGTTCAACAAAGAAAAATTTAGAACAAATTTTAGAACAAATTTGTCAACTAATAAATTAGGTAAAAAAGTAATTGATTAAATATGAATAATATAAATATGTAATTTTTATTTTTATTTAAATACATATTAAATTAAAAATATTAAAATTTAAATAAATATAAAATATAAATAATAATTTATAAAATTATAAATATTTTAATATTGTTAATTTAAAAGCCTCATAGTCATCAATCAAATACAGAGTTGCAGGATACGGCACCATCCCTCCTCTAATACGTGTACCACCGTATCTGGTACGGATATGGACACGGTACGGCATTGGTACGGCGTGGATACCGTGCCTTCGCGTATCAAAAAAATACCCTTATTTTTAATCGCACTGGATTCGCAGGGATTCAGATGTTTAATAAAAATTGACCGGAATCTTAAAATAAAACTGCCGTAAAATCTAAATTTGGTTAGTTAAAATTGATTTTTTTTGAAAAAAAAAAAAAGAAAAACTCTCGCTGGGAGAATCCGTACAGCGTTCCCAGTTTTTCGCGAGTCTTTCCCTGCTACCAGTGTGACGCGACTTCATCAGGTATGCTCGTTCACTGTAATTTTTTGTTTCAATGGTCTTTTCTTTTCTGGCATATCGTGCGACCGCAGAATGTTGTAAAAAATCATTTCCCTAAAACTTTAAAAACTTTTTATTTCCGTAAAGGTTTTAAATTTTTTCATTTCCGTAAAGGTTTTAAATTTTTTTATTTCCTTAAGTTTGCAATGGTTTTTCCCCTTTCGATTCATTTTATTTAAAATCTTTATTTTCTTATATTACACGATTTTAAACTTTTCGGCAAAATTTTAATGATATTTTTTATTTTTTTAATATCGATTTAGTTTACATTGTAAAATATCATTTGATTATTCTATTTTAAGTTTCTTTAAAATAAAATATCTTTTAAATTAAAAAATATATAATTATATTGAATACTTCTAAAAGTTAATTTATATTTTTTATTTAAATATTTTAATATTCTATTTTAATTATTTTACAAAAATTGATTTAACTTTATTATCTATTAAAAATAAACTTAATTTTTTTATATAAATATAAATATTTTATTTTTAAAAATAAAAAAATAGAATATTTATATTTATATAACAAAAATTATTATTTTTGTTATATAAATATAAATATTCTATTTTAAAAAATAAAAATAAGAATATTTAGATTTATATAAAAAATTTAAATTAGTTTTTGAAAATTATTAATGTATAACTATCAAATTATTAATGTATTTGAATTTTGTTTTTATAGTAAAATTATATTTAAATATAAACATTTTGGAATATGTAGTAATTATGTGTCTATAGACTATATTGTTTCTAAAGTAATGAAATTCTCTAATAACTTAGAAATTTGTGTTATATGTGTGTGTTTTATGAATGCCGTATCCTGCCGTATCCATATGAGAGGCCTTAAAAAAAGCCGTATCCATATCCGTACCCGTATCCGTGTCCATGCAACCTTGATCAAATAGTATATCAAGTTATAAGGTATCTTGAATTGTATAGACCTCACCAACGGGCCTTATGGGAGTTGGAAGTTTGTAATGAACGTTTTTAAGTTCTTGGCTCAAAGCTACCACTACTAGTTCTCTCTAACTTATAAAAGTGGAAAGTGAGATATTTTATTCCACATATTATCATGCATTTTAACTAGTAGCAGATGTATAATTCATACACAGTTAATGATGTGGTGCATAAATGCCTTTGTCCTTGTCCTGACAAGCTTGACATTAAACAACTGACAACCTCGCCCTGCAACAAACACTAACTGAAGTGCAGAGCCTCTTCAATACTCTGCCCAACAATATTACAGGCTTAAAGCAGAAGAAGACCATGCCATTCTGATCAAGAAGCCATCTACAAAATACAATTTATCTGTGTGGATGATTTTAAAGCAAATTTTAATCTTTTTTGGGTTATTGTATTAATGTTCCACAAGTTGCGATTTTTTTTGGTTGGAAATTACTGAACTCTGTGACATAGCTTATAGATTGCATGGATTTCCATAGTACCTTATGAGTAAATGGGATGCAATATTTACTAGTAAATTGTGGAAGGAGTTACTTAAATGTGCTGGGACAGTCTTAAATCCCAAGTACCAACTATCATCCTTGAATAGATGAACAATGAGCTTGTTGACAAATGTTTAGAAAGATACTTGATGATTTTTCTTACAGATTAGAAAAACTTGATGGCCAAAACGGTTGCATTTGGGTAAGAATTAGTACAAAACCGCATATCATAAATCTCGAAAGAAACTCAAGTGCCAGTTGTTTGTGATTTCTGCAAAGAGAGCCAGCAAATCTCAAAATAATTAGAAGAGAACCTCAGAGTAGTCTAAAGATGAAACTCAGCAAGACTGGCATCAGAGGGAGAAAATTTAAGGTAGGTTATTGAGTTTTCTTTAAGTTAGTTGTGCCCTTATAAGCAAAAGCTTCTTAAAGGAAAAGTAACAGAGGAACTTGGACCTTGCAAGATACTGTCATGCCCCCACCAAAGAGGAGATTGCAAACTTACAAAAAATAAGATCGCAGCACTTAAAGTCAAGGCGAATAAAGTAAATATGGACAGCGATTCTAATAAGGGGTTCTATTAAGATTATAAGAATACAAGAGCAGCAATTTCCTTGAATTAAAGATTTCTAATTAAAATTAAATTAAAAGGGTTTCAGGCCAGCGATTAAGAGGAATAGTTATGACTTCCAAAAAGGCAGAAATAATGAAGAGGCGTGACTCCCTCAAACTTGAAGATATAAGAGGGAGAGCATCTCATTTGAGAAGGAGATCCATAACATCATTCAATCAATCAATTAAGAATAAATATTATGTGACTCCTAATGTG
The DNA here is from genome assembly GCA_007258455.2 of Sequoia sempervirens. NCBI lineage: Eukaryota > Viridiplantae > Streptophyta > Pinopsida > Cupressales > Cupressaceae > Sequoia > Sequoia sempervirens. Next base: position 27,546 of record VDFB02088774.1, on the reverse strand, counting down.
AAAGATTGTGATTCCTAATGTGAAAGGTTGTGATTCCTTCAAATATGAAAGGTTGTGATTCCATTATGATAAGATATAAAAGGGAGATCATTTCCTTGTGAGAAATCATCAATTTGGGAATGAATTAATAAATGAATTTGGAAATAAATTATTATTCTCAAATGGAAGCAATGAAGGGTGGCGACTCCTTCAAGAAATGGATATAAAGGGTAAATCAGTTCATTGACATTCAATGAGCAATCATCACTCATCTATCCAGCAAGAAGAAATAGAAAAGGAAATCTAAGACATCAATTTGGAATAGAAATTGAGAACAACAATTAATAATATTCAGAAATATAATTGGTAGCAACCATTTAAGAATAAATTTATCATTTCATCAAGAGGTATTTATTTAGACATAATCTAGCAAATTCCTTGAGAAATGATGTCTTGAATTTGTGGAAGTGTCTTGCAAATAGGAAGGACGGCTAGCCTCCTCAGTTATCTAGTTGGACAAAAGGTGGGATGAATTGCCAACCTCCCATGCTTTTGAAATAGGAGTTGGAAAGATGGCCATCCTTCCATGCTCTTGGACTTGATCAAGGAGGACGGTTAGCCTCTAAGGTGGACTGAGGGATGGGAGGGCGACCAACTTCCATGCTCTCGACAAGTCAAGGATGGCCAACCTTGAGAATTGCCGGTTTGCAAACATTTCCAAGGAATTCATGATGTGATTGGCTGCAAGGAATATGCTGTGATGCATTGATCCAAATATTAATGATATGATTTATTGATCTAAATATTATGATGCCTTGATGTATGGGATTTGGATATTATCATAATTTCTTGTTACTTATTATCACTAATATCAGTTTTTAATGATTAATATTGTTTGCAAGTGTAAAAACAGGAATTTCACAAATAAGGACATTACAAGTACTAGCACGATTGGGATACAAGAGGAACCTAATTGCACAATTTCGAGAACACATCACTTCAGATGCTCTACCACCCCTTGATGATTTACCACCCCTAGATGATTGATCTATTGGATTTGTGTGCCAAGCTTCTATATCACCAATTTGAGTTACTAGATGACACATGGTGTCTAAAATATGTGCATGTATCTTGCCTCCACAATAAACCCATTGCCTTGCAATTTTCATCATTATTTGTTATGATATAGACAATGTGTTGAGACCCCACCATCTCAATTGACTCCACAATGATGTTGGCAATGAAGTTTGCATCCTTCACTTGTCCTTTACAATCAATTGCCTTCAAAACATTGGCTCTTTAGGTCACATTGCAATGACGTTAATTAGGGTCCTATTTTTTTACAATCTTTCTATCCATTAGAAATGGACACTTTTGTTTTAGCTGATGAATCCTTGATTGGCTACAATGATGTTTCTAAACAATCTTTTTCCTTTGCTAATAAAGTCTAGAACTTTTCATACCTAGCCAAGGTTGCCAGGAGATTGGTATTGGTACTGGTACTGGTACCGGTATGACTTTTTTTGAAAATAGGAGACGGGGGGTACTTGGAGACGCCATCTTTTTTTAATATAAATAAAAAATAAAAAATAAATAAATTAAATATCATGACATTGAACTTTCAAAATAAGAGCAGTAGTAAAGTTTAACAATGAACATTAACTTTGAAGTTTAAATACACAAATGTCATTGTGTCAAAGAGTGACAAAACTTTATGTTTTCATGTTATAAATTTTTTATGCATTTGAGTTTCACAGGAGACGCCGAATTTTCCGCCAGGAGATTTTGGGAGACTCAGGAGACAGCGCCAAGTTTCCAAGCTGTTGGAGGCATTTATGGGGACTTCTCCGGTACTAGAGATGCGTACAAGTCCCTGAGACGTGTCTCAAGGGGTAGGAGATGCGTCTACCAACAACATTGTACCTAGCACTTGTATAACATGTGGGTGTTTAACTAATTGCCATCACTATTTGCTGCGAATATGGTGATCTCATGAGGTTGAATGGATGTCAATTGGTGTAAATGCAATGCACAATGTGGTCATTTGCAATGCCCCTTGCCTCAATAATGGCTTTTGTAATAGTATTGCATCTCTTGCTATTCTTTTGAACGAAAGGAAGGGGCTTTCATCTTTTTGGGAAGACAATGTTGCAATGAAAAGCCGTATGACAGCCACAATTAAAGTAGTGAAAGATGGCCTTATAGGTGGCTTGAGTGATTCTTTAGCCAAAGGATGGGATCTTGATCATGCTCTCTTGGTTGCACAATTCACTACTTCTTGTTCACTAGTATAAGAGAGAATTTGCTGCTATAGCAATCCATGTTTGTTTAGCCCACCACAACAAGCAATTATAGATAGGTGAGCTTTCACTTGACTATATGAGCTCTTATACTTGTTATGGCACTAACTAAAACATTAAAGATAACCTTGCCTCTAGCTCAATCATCTTGACATGTCACCACAAAAGTGATGCCTAGTTAAATTTGTAAACCTATCCATCCCTTCGCTCATTGAACAAGAACTAGCAACTATTGTAAACTATACCTATACCTACATGGTTTAAAATAAACAAATGCCAAGTAAATTGAAAAGAATAGTAACCTTAATGTATGTTAACATAGAAAAAATAAAAAATAACAATGAAAAACAGCAACAATGTAACCACTCTATACCATGTTAAAAATGAATAACACTTTGGAAAACAACAATAAAAACTTTCTAAAAAACCTTAGGAAGGTTGGAAATTCACTTAAAAAAAACTTACTTAGAATGATGAATCTCCTTGATACAAGCCATTCAATCCTCGTAGTATGTAACACCTTTTTTGCAATCCTTTAACACTTAAAAACCAACAACCTTGGGCAATAGCAAACATTGAGTTTTGGAAATTTGGAACAATAGGTAGGAGTGTTTCGTGCTTGTATACCACTTTAGGTTTAGGTTGAATTAGTTAGGTTTTATTTTCAATTTTAGGGTTTTTAATTTCCAAATTCTTCATTGTTTGTTAAAATGCGTTTTAAGTGAAAATCAGCTTTTTTTTTTATGGCAAGAATGCTTGGGTAATGTTGGGAATTACGGTGTCTCAACCTTGCAAAATTCCTAGATTTGTTATTTTAATTATTTAGCATTTTCTTGCATTTTATTATATTTTATATTATTTAGATTAGCCTTGCATGGAAATGGGGCTTGGGAATTTGAGGTGGCATGTCATGTCCCCTTTCCAAAAATCAAATAAAAGATTTCTTGCTCAAGGATACATCGAAGATCAGGGGTCGACATTGTTGCCTGACAAATGCTAGGGAGATGTTGGAGATTGGAGATTAGAGATTAGGATTGTGGTTTGACTCATGCCTAAGAGTTGTCGGAGATCAAGGATCGAAGTTGTTGCTTGATGCATTCCAAGAACTTGTTGGAGGTTAGGGATTAGGGTTTTTGCCTGACACATGCCAAGGACAGGGAGACACTGAAGATTGGGCATCAGAACTATCACTTGACTCATGCCAAGTCGGAAGGAAGGAGAAACCTTGAACCTCCAACGAGAAAGTTTGTAAGGCGGTAAGGCCTATAAGGACGGCATGTGATGTAACGTGCAAAAGGCCCACTAAGGCTGACCTGTGATGTAGTGTGTAGAATTCAAATTCGAGCCTTGGTGCCAACTTGTGTCTAGGTTGACTAGTTTGATCTTTTGGGGGGTAGAATATAAAACTAGGAATTGTAATCATCCATGTTATGTCAATTTATCTTTTGGACACTTTGTGTTAAAGTCTCTTCTGTGGACAAAAATCCATAGGAGACTGCGATTAGTGGACAAAAACTCATTGGTTGTTGGAATTAGAGGACAAAAGTCCTTTGGTTCTTGACGTCATTCTCACTCAAGGAGTGCATTGGAGCTTCAAGGTTTGCAGTACAGTTCAGTCTTTTAGTGAGTACACTTGTTGCAGATTTGTAATTGTTGTTTGCTGCTGTTGTAATGACTGTCATGACCATAGTTGAAAAACTCTCCGAGTAATTGGTGAATTTTAAAAAACTCTTGAGTTTTTTTTTATGGCAGGTTTTTCCCACATTTACTCTCCAAAATTGCTCACCAAATAAAGGAGAAAAACTCGATGAGTCCGCAAAAAAATCTTGCCTATCCAAAAAAAGGTCTCCCGTGGCTGCTAAAAAGGCATTTTCATTTCATTTGATTTTATAGGTACTCTCCAAGTCCAAGTTTCCAAGTTTGCCTACAAGTCTTCATCTATAATATCGTCTAGTTCTACCTCCCCCTAGTTTTCACTAGATATGGGAAGAGGAAGATGTAAATTTGTAAAATATATTAATGTAGTATTTATTTTCAGTTTTACAAAAAACAATTTGCTATTTTCTTTTTGTTTCAGACTATCAGTATCAACACATTCCACATGAGGATGCCATTTTGTACCCAATTTGCTTTCAAATCAATCAAATACAACTAGACTCAACTTGTTTCTTTTATGTACTCATTTATTGACTCATTGGATGCATCTTATCATTGAATTTTGCAAAAAAAAAAGTGTTTTAATGAAATTTAAGCAATTTTTTAAGTTGCCAAGTTTTTTGCCGAGCTTTTGCTGAGTTTTTGCCGAGCTGTGTTTTTTGGGCTTGGCGAGTTTTTCAACTATGGTCATAACAGTCCCATTTTCTGTAGAAATCAGAATTATATCAATATAAGAGCTGTAGGAATTTCTAAGTCATTTGTGCAAGTTGTCTATGTTATTTGGTGCTGTTTGGTGTAATTTGGTGAAGTTTATTATTGCTGTAGAGATCAGATCTAAATCCATATAAATTATTGTTGGAGCTGTGATTCAATTGTGCAAGTTTATGTGTGTCTAGCCAAATATTTGTGCTGTTTGAATATGATTAATTGTTGTTTGGTTATAGTTTGGAGAAGATTACTAGTTATGTTTCAAATCTGTTATTTTTATTAAAAATTCTGGGAAGGGACACATTACATGGCATTATTTGCCAAGTGTCGATACTTTGTTGATGTTGTAAGAGGATATTTAAAGTATTTTTTATGAAGATTTGGGATGCCCTATTTGTCTGGGATCTTATGGCAGCATTATGATAGATTCTTATGACACATAAGGGCTTGTTTGTAAGAGGGGAGTTGCTATTGGAATCTTGATTATAATTATGATAGGTTTACACTACTCATGCAGCTCTATTTTTGGTAGTTAGAGTTACAATTTGAGTGCCCATGTTGGGTGGATGCTTATGATGCATTATCATAGTTGTAAGTGGCACTATATATTGACTATTTTTAGCCAGAATGTGGAATCTTCTTAGGTGGGCATTGGAATTGGGGTCCTCGGGTGCCATACCACCAAGTGGATTTAGCACATTTTTTGTAAAACTATTGATGGTTTCCGGGTTGTTCGTTGCTTATAAATTGAGTTTTGGAGTTGTATGTATGTATGAATTCACTAGTATGGGAATGTTTTGCCGAAATCACTCCAGAATTTGATGTTGGTGAAACTCCTATATAAGTTTGCTCAGCAAGTGTGTTGTAATCTTCTATTTGATTTGATAATATATTGAGCGGTTTTTGGATTGGGTTTTTTCCTCTTGAAAGGGTTTTCTCCACGTAACATTGGTGTTATGTGTCTTATCTCTTATGCTTTTATATGTGTTTCTACATATTTTTTTTAATAGTTTAAATTTTTTTATACACTACTCTCAAGATTAGTGTTGGAAGCTGATTCACTACCTTTGCTTCCTTATAGATAAGAGTAGGGCATCCTAAGCACCCCTCAGGAAATGCCTTGGGTATGCTATGGCGTACTAGGGCCAAGACCTTGACCCATACTTGTTTGGATCAGGTATGTGGGCTGGGTCCAGCATATCCAATATCATAGCTTCCAACTAATCAAATCTTCTTTTGCAAGCCCAACGATCCCCAACTTGGAATCTCCCACGGTGATAAGTTTCTTACAGCCCACATAGATCACTAGGTGCAATCCGTCCTCTGAAACCTCTATCTCTACCTTGTAATTTGACCTGTGGCCCAAGAAGAAAGCACTACCTTTTACAAACTTATCTAAATGATTCTCTCTAGGTATCCAACACCTGCATGGCCTGGATTTCTTCTGCAGGTCCCATCAAAATTGAGCTTTAGAAACCCCTCTCGAGGCCTTTTCCAGACATTAACAGTTCTCTGCTTTTGAAACAAGACTACTGGGGATTTGAAATAACATGTTACGAGGTGTAGTAGTAACTAGTAGGAAATAGGCTGAAAATCTCTCAGCAACTTGACATGAGATCTGTAGGCTAGATGTGAATCTTCTTAAAATTGACATAAATATTTTGTTCAATACCAATATTGATTTATATTGGGGTTTTCCATATCCCTGCTCAAATAGTTTTGATTTCACTACCTTACAGTCAGTGAAATCATTATCTGTAGTTAGTAGGAAATGAACAACCCATGTCATTGGAAAGGCTTTCCAAAAGTTAGGAAAATCTCTGATAAGACATATTATAAGGCACACTAAACTAAAAATAGTTTTAGAATAAATTCGAGAAACTTAGATGAGATGAGCTGGATGGGTTTCACCATCTTAGAATATTTTTTGTTCCATTATAGTATTAATTTGTTGTTCTTTTAAAGCTTCTATAACAGTCCTACCTGCTTTTATGGTTTGCATTTAGTATATAAGACTCATATTGGAATCTTTTCGAAGAATAATGTGATGTATGTTAGCTGGTTTAAACTCTCTAAAATTTAAAGAGGGGCCAACTATTTAATGTCTTAGAATCAATCCTTAACAAATAATAAATCAACTAGTTAGTACACATGGCTAATCTTTGACTGTTACCAGTGATTCAGGGTTTATAGTAGTACTCTAGAAAGAACAGGTTATGTACATGTGAGATATCATATTGCTGCTCAATGTGTATCGTTGTAAGTAGAGTTATAGCCTGTAAATTAATATTAGTTTTAATAAATTTGAAAATAATGCATATGCATGTTAGACAAGAAATGTGACACAACTTTAACAGGTATAAGCCAATGAAATATGGCTGGGAAAGGATGTATAGCAATATGTTTTTACCAAGATGAACTAGGCAGTGTATTGTTGCTATAGTATCAACAATTTTCTCCTTGTTTGCAGCTGAGACATGCTAGTTTTCTTTGTTATTGCCTGAATCACGTATTTTTACTTTGTACGATTTTGCGAGTTTGTTAATGGTTATTTTACCTACTACATGCAGTAATGTGTCCTTTGTTTTAGCTGATGCGTAAGCTTCTACCCAAGTCTCATATTTGTGTTTCCATTATGGTACCTTTGTTGATTTGGCCACATTTGGCTACATTTCTCAGAGAGACAGAATATAGTTCTTTACGTATTTTCTGAAAAGTTTAGTGCTTTGGGTTTCATTTCCTGGTTGTACTGATGGACTGAAACTTCTAGGCAGCTGAAGAGTGCAGTGCTGTGCTGGAGCTAGATGGGAACCATTCAGGGGCATTGATGCTTAGGGCACAAACATTGGTTGCCATGAAGGACTATCACTCAGCACTGTTTGATGTCCACAGACTTATTGAGCTCAACCCATCATCTGATGCTTATCGAAATCTACAAGCTAGGTTGAGAACACAGCTAGTGAGTTACTTCAGTTCTTGTCTAAGTATCTAGTTCTTGCTTACAGTTCAAGCTTATGCTGTACTGAGATTTGGTGGGCCTTCCCTTTTGCAGTCATTAGCACCCATACCTGAAGCAGATGAAGAGATAATTCTGTCTGATGTAGAAGAAAGTGAGACTCCCATTCCTGCATCTCAGAACACTTCAGTTGAAGGGTCCTCATCTCAAGAGTCTCTAAATTTACATTCTTCACCCTCATCATCCCAAGAGAAGTCTACATCACACCCAAAGGGTTGGGAAGCCATTCCAAAGCCAAAAGGTCATTCTGGGTTGGATTATTCTCGATGGGACAAAGTAGAAATTGACTCAAGTGATGAAGAAGAAGATGAGGATCCTGATGAACCCCAGTACCGTTTTCGCTTACAGACAGTTGGAGTTCGACCTGTAAGGTAATTGGAGAATAAAGAATTTGAGCTGTTTAAGAGACAGTTGTACATGGTTATATTGAATAGACTGCAGGTTTGAGTGAGTTGTAAAACAGAAGATTCGTTTCTTATCAAGGAGGTCCTGCTTAGGATGCTGGAATTGAAATATCTCGAGAGACATTTTGGGCATTTTGGACTGAAGTCCATGCAATTTGCCACTGTAATATGAAATGAAATTCATTTGGACTTTCTTTCCCCTTCCCAGGGATGTATTCTAGGTATATTCATTCTTTGTGATTGAAGCTGGTAATATGCGGGAATCTTGCCTAAAGAGCATCCAGTACAAAGAGCAGCAAAATTTCTTCTTATTGTTTATGAGCCGGTATTGTATATTATACCTTGTCATATCTGTATGTAAATGTAAAAGCTTTAACCAAGTTCATTCTTTAATATGTAATGTGATTTTGACAAATCTTAAGTTAAATATTTGGCCAAGATTTATCTATGGCATCAATGTTTTTGTCACATGGAAGAATTTGTTTCTGAACTGCATTCTGTTGGACGGTATATTACTTCTGTCTCAATTGCCAGAAAGTTGGGTTGTGTTAAAACTGGGTGCTGGAAAATGGTGTATTTGACATGTCAAAAACTGAGACCAACATTATCTGATTTACCAATGACATTTTGACTTGTGAGTTTATTTCATAAAACAAAGCTTGAGTAAGCAGGTTGCAATGATAGGTTATAATTATTGTGGGAGTGGGATATGCTGTTGAGAATGAAATTTTTATACAAATCACTTATCTTTGTGTGATATTTGAGTTTTTCTGCAATTGCTGCTGTTTAATATTTTCCTATTACAATCACGATCAAATTGCCCAACATAATTCAAATTGAATGTACCTGTAGTAATTGTACAGGTCATCTTGTGATGATACATAATAATATAAGCAGTATAACTTGACAAGATATAGTTTGGTATATATGGTACATCACATCAAAACTGTATATCATCACTCTTACTTTGTTGTATGGTCACAACTTTTGGTGGTTGCTTAGTTTTCCTTGGATCAAATGGGTACACATTGTGATGGTTGTCGCATGTTATCAAAGAGTATTCAAGTCGGAGGTTAATTTCTCATATGGTTATTTGGCTGAATTTGTTGCTTGTCCAATTTTTACCTCATGCCATTCCCCACATGCTGGGTCTTCATAACAGACTAATTGCTTGATAAACTCTCAGTATCCATTCCTTGCACTGCCTTTTTCTGAGATTGGCTAGTTAGGATGGTACGTTCAGCTAGTATGCCTAAGTGGATTATAATATAGCTTTCTTTAAAGCTTGGGCCTAGAATGAGCAGCATTCTAAGAAGACAGACAACAAAGGTGCCCAGGATGAAGCATACAATGTTTTTCTAACAACTGCTTACATTGATTGACGTAAACTGATAAAGCTAAAGTTGTTTCAAGAATGTGTTGGAGGCTTTACTCAAGGGAAAAATTAAATCTTTTAACACGGTTGTCATGTAACAACTTAGATTTAAACCCAAATTTATTTGAGATCATTTTTACTAATAGAACAAAATGCAACGGCACTACCTTTGAACATTGTACATCCTTGCCATATCACCACCTAGCTACTTATGTGAGTCAAATCCTAGGCCTACCAATTACCATTTCTTTATAGAAAATATGATACTATGCCCCCCATCTTTAGGCCGATATGTATTCACAATGAGGCCAGTAGGGAAGGCATCTATTGTTAGATGATCATGAGCCCAATAGCATGTAGCCGCCAATCAGTAAGTGAAACCTCCTGCTCTTTCTATTTGCCTCCCACTTCTCACATCCCCCCAAGAAAAAAAGAAAAAAAGAAATAACTGACATGTACTTCAAAACTAAACAAATTTTAAACCTGCATTGTCTATAAAGCATTTGCAAGCTGTATTATATATATATATATCCCAAGCAAGTTACGGCTTTATTCATTATGCATATATAATGCTTTATACAAAAGATGTGATGTGTAGATAAGCTTTTTTGGTGGAGGTAGGACAGTCTCCTTGTGCACCCCTAGCTGTTGGACTATGGGCTGACAATCTCCTTGTGCGCAAGAGAAGCAAATACGTTGAATCTGTCCTTTGCCAAAATCGAACATACATTTTTTCTAGCGTCCTTTATCAAACCAGTTGTTTGTGGCTCAATGCATTGATTTGTCAGCATTTGGGGTTAAATTAGAGACATTAAAGTGAGAAAGTGCTCTTCATAGAAACCTTTACTCTGCTTTTCTCATTTTTCCTTTGGAGAGATAACTGGATGCTTAAAATCTTTGACGGCTTAAGCTTTCCTTCTTAACTTCTATAAAGTATTTTCAAATTTGTGAGGCGGAGTTGCTTTCCAGGGATTTACAAACCTGAGTTAGGTTTTAACTTTTATGTTAAGTAGGCAAAATAGCAAGTGAAAATACGTATGGTGATTGGAATGTGATGGTTGGCAATTGTGTGAGCCATTCATGTTGAACTTCCAGTCGGATGCATGAATGCACACCTATACCCATGTGTTATGCCACTAAATTGTAGATACACTACATCAATCGGCTTTACCTTTTATTCCAGCCTGCAGGATCTGCACCTAGGGCTATATTATATTTGAGTTAAAACAAGGAGGAACTAAGAGTACAATATAGAATTGATGACAAAATAATTCATGTTGATGTTATTGTAGTGCTCCTCGGGGACACATCCCTTGCCCTGGGAGCCTCGTTTCCAGCAGGGGACGTTTCAGGGATGCAAGGATGTACAAGAAAAGTTCCCTTTGTTCTCTTTTTTGCCAAAATTCTGGAAACATCAGGGATTGGGCAAATGGACGTTAGCTGTCCTTGGGATGGCCAGGGGACGTCTAGGCTTCCTTCAACCATCTCAGGAATGGCTAGCCATCCCCTACAACCCAACAACTACGTGGTTGCTTTAAATAAAAACACATTTTTAAAATTAAAAAAGGGATGGGTGAGCCCACAAGGACCTCCAACTCCCTCGCAGCTCCCCCGCATCCCTTTAAAAAACAACTAAACCTAATAAATACATTAATACAATCAAAAAGAAAAAAGTTATCTCATTTTGACATTTGCAAACTTTTGTTGAAGAGCAACAAGGAAAGAGCAGTTGAAAGAGGAGACTAGGACATCAAATCCACTTCATTAGAGGTGAGTTCATCTTACATTTGTATTTTCAAGTCTTTTTCAAATTTTTTAACATATAAGGAGAGCATTATGAGTTTATTTTTTCGTTTATTTGAACTCACAACTTTCTTTTAAATTCTTTGCGAAAAAAATCATGAGCAGTAGTGAGAGTAGTGATAGTGAAGAGGTTGGAGTTCAAATGCAAGAAAGAAGTAGACCTAGAACTCATAGAAGTATGGAAGTCATTGGGGGTTCTTCAGGGAGTGGGAGTGTAACAAGGCTAGCAAGTTCAAACCCATTTGAATGTCCTTCTGAACTTTTCAAAACCTATGCAAAAGGCCAGTTTAACCCCAAGAAACTTCTATTACAATTTGCAACCCGAGTTGATAAGCATAAAAAACCAAGGGGGAGTAGAGTATGGCATTTGCCATTTGTGCAAAAAAGAATATAGGGGCAGCTATATGAGAGTTTATTGCCATCTTTTGTGGATAGGTGGTCAAGGGGTGAAAGGTTGTGAAAAAATAACTCCAAACAAGAAGATTGAGGCAACTAGATTGCATATGGAGGGGGAGGCAAGAACGAAAGAAATTTCATTGGAGAGCTCATAGCCTAGTGTGTCATTGCCTATAGGATCTATGGTTGTTGGATTGTATAGGGGAGAAGATTCTACTTCTACTAGGTTAAAGAAGAGAACTACTAATGTTGCAGATATGTTTAATATACAATCATGAGATATGTCCGATTCTTCTATTGCTAAGTTTTTTTATGCTCATGCCATACATTTCAGGTGGCACATTCACCATATTTTAAACAAATGTTCAAAGATGTAATAGCTGTTGGTCCCTCATTTGTTCCACTTGAAGAGCATAAGCTACACACCATCCTCCTTGATAAAGAATATTCCAAGGTTAGTGTGTTAATGGAAGATATGAGACAAACTTGGATAGGGGATAGATACTCCATCATCATGGATGGGTGGACCGATATCAAACATCGACCACTCATCAATATCATTGTCATTAGTTCAACTAACTCTTATTTTCTTAGAGCTATTGATTGTTTGGAAAAAAAAAGGATGCAAATTTCCAATTTCAAAATTTGAAAGATGCCATAAAAGAGGTTGGAGCCTCTAATGTTGTAGTGACCGATTCAGCCCATGTATGAAGTTAGCTAGATTGATGGTAAAGGGTACTTATAAGAACATATTTTGGACCCCATATTATGTTCATGCATTGAACAATACCTTGAAGGACATTGGGAAGATAGATTGGGTGAAGGTAGTGGTGTTAGAGGCTAGAGATGTGCAGATGTTCATTTGCAACCATCACATGTCACTTGCTTTGTTCAAGACATTTCAAGGAATTCCTCAACCCTATGGACTCTAGATATGCCAACTACTTCATTTTGTTAGAGAGATGCTTGAGATCCAGGAGGCTTTACAATTAATGGTGGTCAATGCAGAGGGGTAGATGGCAAGAGGCAAGCACACCGAGAGGAAGAAGTGTGAAACAATAAATCTTTGTTGATAATTGGTGGTCCACAACGAGGTAAGAAAATTGTTGATTTTATTATTTAATTTTTAAAATGCTAATTTAGTAATTTAATAATGTTTTTAACTTGTAAAATATTTCCATTCTTTTTGAATATTTTAATTTTTGTAACTTGTTTGCACTTGTAGATATGTTCGCTCCTTCATTGAGCCTATTGTGCAAGTAATTAGATATGCTGATACCAACTCTCCTAGCCTTGGAGAGATTTATGAGACCTTTGATAGCATGCTTGGGAAAATCAAGCAAACAATTCATAGCAGAGACCCTACTTTGGGATTTTATGAGGAGCATCTTAGATCCATTGTGACACGATAGTGGAACACTATGAACACCTTGCTTCATATGGCAACTTATTCTCTCAATATCAAATAGTATTTAATAAGACCTAGGAGAGTGCCTACATCATGATGAAGAGGTGAAATAAGGCTTCATGAAGGTCCTTAGGAAAATGTATACTAAAAAGGAATCTACTTTACTTCACACAATGGCTTGCATTTGTCAATATTCACGGTCCAACCTTTAGCAAACCAAAGGCGAGGTTGAATATAGCTACATTAACTCATAACGACCCTATTGGATGGTGGACATGGCATGACAAGGATGCATCAGAGTTGAGGTTACTTGTCACAGGATGCCAATTCCTTTGTTGTAGAGAGGAATTGGTCCACATAGTTTCATCCAATCAGTCAAGAGGAACAACCTTAGTTCTATACGATCATAGAAGTTGGTGGCTGTACACAGTGCTTTGCAGCTACAAGATCGACATACTCTTGAGTGACATCAGATTCCAACCTTATGTTGGAATGTTGATCATGAAGATGCTATACAGATTGATGAGGAGACACATGAGGGATTGGTTGGAGTTCCATTGCCTGAGGCAACCCTTTACAATGGAAGTGACTTAGACTCGAGCTCCGATTTTGATATAGACTGACAAGTTGCATCTGCTAATTAGGGACAACCATATATTTTCTATGTTTTTGTCATTTTATAGTTTTTGATAAGATAAGCAGGGAAGGGCCCTGATCCCATAGTAACAAGAGCAGATCAAAAAGAGCGGTAGAGGTGGGAAACAACACCACCATCTTAACCAAAAAACATCAGATTGGGTCGCAGACCCAAATTTAAAACCATTACCATAGTCCAACCATTATCTATCAAAAACAAAAAGTTTTTACTAGCATACTTTAAACTACGAAGACCATTAATTAAGTCCATAGTATTCCAGGTGGTATTCCACCAAATCTTATAGAAAATTACCAAACAGTCCCAGATATAAGTAAAATTAAAAAAACCCATCAAAAAATAGAAAAACAACAAACCAAGCCATTAACTAGCTTTTTTTAACAGGTCCCCGTACTCTCCTAAGAGAGCCACATATTCACACTAGTCAGGTTCCTCTATTTCATCTAGTAGTTTCAGGGCGTCAGATTTCCCTTGCTTCTTCAATTTTCTAGTAAGCTTTGTTTCTCCTGAGGCCGCTCCCAGCATCGCACGTTTCATCAACCTTTTAGTGACTCTCATTAGAGTAACCAGAGCCTTTTCGATATCCTTGAACTGGACCTACAAGAAGGTTAATCTACTTTTTAAAAATTCATTACTCAATTCAGCTTTATTCTCCAATCTAGAGAACCCGACATCCTGTTCATTCCTAGCCCTAGTCTTTTCCTCATACGGCTCCGCTTGCTCCTCCTCTTCCTCATCTTTTACCTCCTTAGAGTCATCTTCCCCCATATCGTAGGCTATGTCCTCAACATCCAAATCTTCAGAATCATCATCTTCCTGAGCCTCAAAACTCCTCATAACCCGGGACCTCCTCCACATCCACAAACACTTTTTGTTTCCCCTTTTTCTCTTTCAAGGCCACCTTCACCAACTGGGTAGACCTTCCACCACTACCGCCACTCACCTATCCCTGTAAAGTTTCCTTGACCTCCTCCTTTTGGTTCCCTTCCTCAGAAATATGAATAACATCACTAGGATTGATATCACGTTTGGGTTTCTTGGCTTTTGGGGGTTCTAATAGCTGGGGAGAGTGTTTCCTCATTTCAGGGGTAGCTTTGGTAAGCAGTAAATCAACATTCTTCAATTTCTCACTTTTTTGGGACCGAGGGGTAGAAGGATTAGACACATTTGCCACTAGAGAGTTTCGTTTGGTAGGGATAAGCAAACGTTTCGTAACCACAAGAAGAGGGTGGTGGTGAAGTTGTTCATCAACCAGGGGTTCACAAACATTAGGGTTTTCCACCCCTCGCGGTTCAACATTGTCCTCATCCGACTGGTCAGGGTTCTCAATTCTGGCATTTAGAGGATTACCATGGGGATTTTGCGCAAGGACAAATTTATACAGAGTCAGCATAAGACCTTGATGGAGGGGCGGGTTAGCTCATTTTTCTATATTAAGTTGCATTGAGGATACAAGGTAAATAGGAAAGTTTATGCGCTCCCCATGTCTAATATGATTTAAAATTGGAAAGTGGTACACATGAACATACATATAGCGACCTTCAAGAGTAAAATAGTGCATAACAAATAGACTCACAAGGAAAAAAGGAGGAGGGAGTTTGGGTCTGGCATACCCATTCTGGAACCGCTTGAGATTTTCACCATCATGCATAAAACTATCAACAAATCTTTCGTAATCAGCTCCACTTTTTTTAGCAACCTTCAGCCTAGAATTTTGCAACCCTGTGGCCTCGGCTATGAAACGAGAAGTAACCTCAAATTTCACAGGACCTATAGATACATTGCCTTTCCTCCACAAATTGGTGAATTTCGCCGTTAAACTTTCATTATAGCCTTTGAGAGATTTGAAGAAAGAGGCCATTCTCGCATTCTCGAACATTCTCTAGAGGTCACCATTCTATTTCAGAGCTTGGAAGTTAGGCGGTTCAGTTCTTTTTCTCGGACCTCCCATCTTACTCCTCTGCAAGTTTTTATGCTGTGACGGGCTAGTCTTCATACTCTCCCCCGCAATATGCTTTCTTCCCTTACTGTAGCCAAAGCTCAAAACCCAAACAAAACTCAGACCCACGATATAATGGCAATTCTAGAAGTTTTTTATTAGAGAAGCGAAATTCACATTTCTCGGAACCCAAAAATCATTATGAATTTTACAAGCATTAACTCCCATAATTGAAATCTTTCCTTTCTCCTTGATGGAAATACATGAATAACTAATAGAGGGCATTTCGGCACACATTGAAATGATAGCCTTTATCAAATCCAAAATCTGCATGTGATTTTTGAACATACTGTCTAAAGGGAAATTAATGAAATTATCTCTCTCGAGGATCCTCCTATACCTGCACGTACACCATAAGCCATCATTACTGGGAAAACTTGACAACACCACTTGGTTTGATATTCAATTTCAAACTTTTCATTAAGGATGACATCTCTAAGAGGTGACGACATATTTCCATTGGTCCACCGTGTCCAACCCTTGCAACCCAACACCACATTGGTCGCACAATCAACGACTTTATTCCCTCCCTTATACACATGTTGAACTCGACATATAGTAAAATATTTTTTAATTACTTTACATCTGTCTATTATATTTTTTATTTCCCACAGAGGAGCAGCTTCATCATGGGTGCTGCCACAATAGTGGTTTACACTTTCTGGGAGATCCTGATTTTTGCTGAAATCACATATTTTTAGAAAATATAATAATTTAAGCCTTGAAAATTTCTATTTAAAGGATTCCAATTAAAGAGGGTTTTATCAAACTACCTTAGACCAAGCCCCTTGGATAGAACTACGCTAGTTTTAAACCATACCTATAACGAAGTCTCCTTTACACCTATCAAAATGTTGATAAAAAACCACTTTTGATTTTACCTTTTAGGGGATCAAATGAATTTATTTAAAATTGAGTTTTTGTAAGTATGTAGTGCTTATTACAAGCTTCCGCAAAAGTATGATTTTAATTAAATTTAATTTGATTATTATATTTATTTTTTATTTCTTGTGAATGTAGGTTTTTCACTGAAAATCAAGCTCTTTGTTCTACACGTGAAAAAATAGCAGATTATCAATTTTTTTTTTTAAATATGAGTGCACCAGATATTGAAGTCCTTGATCCAACAAAAAAAGAAAAGAATTTCGATACATACAAAAAAAGTTACATTACATTATATGGTCCACCCATGTTTGAATTGTAATTGGTTTGACTTAAACTTGATTAAAGAAAAAATATTCAATAAAAACTATCTAACCAAGTGGAAGCACTAGATATCAGAGTTACAAATCTAAATTCGAAAGAATTAGAATTTTATCCTTCATGGAAAAAAAGTTGTGTTATACGGTGAGTGTCACTCCTTAAAAATGTTGTTTTCTGAAAAAAAACTAGTTTTTGAAGGAGATGGAAAAAGAAGTGCAATCTGATTCCAAAAATTTTGAAAAAAATATATTTCGAATCTACAAACAAAATGTCACGATACTCCAATTTGTATCATCTTCAAATTCCTCACGGTTAGCCGCTATAGGTGCTCGAAAGTGAAGATTTAGTTAGAAAAAAATATTTCAATGTCTAGTTTGGCCAAAAATTGTAAACCACTATTGTGGGATCACCCTCATTTAAAATATCCACAATTAACTTGGAGTCCCCTTCGATGATAACATTTTTAAATCCAAGCTCCTTTAGGAAATTGAAGGCACTAAGAGCAACCATAGCTTCTGCTTTATTGTTAGAGCATATACCTAGGTTCACTCCAAAACCCATAATACAATCACCTTTTTGGTTTCTCACCAGGCCTCTAGCCCCAGCCTGACCCGGGTTTCCTTTTGAGCACCCATCAAAGTTACACTTAACCCAGTCTTTCAGAGGAGGATTCCAGACAATACCCATCCTTTTAAGCATCTTAGACCAATTAAGATTGGTTAAGTCTCTCCTTATACCCCACTTTTGTTTTATTCTCATTTCCTTGTAGTTTGACCAGGTGTTGGAGAAGTTGTATCTACCAGCCTCAATATTTTCCTTAATTTGAATTCTAATTATTTGAAACACCTCCCCACTACTTCTCTCCACCTCTCTAAAAATTCTATTGCTTCTCTCCTTCCATAACCCCCATGTAACAAAGGGAGGGACTTGATTCCATAGATCCACAATAACATTATGAGAGAAAGGACAGTTTGACCATCTCTCAATAAAAAGTTTCATTGAATTGGGAAACACTCAATCAAAAGACAACAACTGCAAAACATAGGACCACACTTCCCTCACATAATGGCAATGGAAGAATAGATGAATTATCGATTCTTCATCCTGCTTACATAAAGAACACCTATTAACCAAATGGAAACCTCTCTTGACCAGGTTGTCAATGGTGAGAATTTTTCCATGGCCAACAGTCCACCAAAAACAATTAATTTTAGGAATCAAATTCTTAAGCCACACTCATTTCCAGAAGGGATCAGAAGCAACATCTTGAGCCCTCACCAAGTCTTCATAGGTCTTTCTAATTGAGAAATAGCCTGAGGAGCTGCTTTTCCAGAGCCACTCATCTCCCCTTTCACTATCAAACCACTTCGCCTCCCTAATCAAATTATGCAAGTTGATGAGGACTGGATCCAAGTTGACTTGTCTTTGACCACACAAGTTATTTCTCCTTAACAAAGCATCAAACTCCTTCCATTTTGGTTCCTCCTCGTCCTAGATTATATACTCACTCACCTTTTTGCTACAATTTTTTTGAAGACTAAGCTTTAGGGGGTTCAAATCCTCATAAGCAGATAGGGTGGCATTCTCAATCCAAGGATCCTTCCAAAAATCCGTATTAATACCATTCCCTATTCTCTTCCTTGCCCCCAACTTCAACACATTCCTTAACCTGATAAGATGCTTCCATAAGGCTGAACCATAAGGCAGATCCAATTGAGACAGGAAACAACCAGAATTCCTGTTCCTCAAGTACTTGGCTTGAAATTTTTTGACCCAATCTTTGGAGCCTTCCAAAAGATTCCAACCAATTTTAGCTGTTAAGGCCTTGTTTAGCATATGAATTCTTCTCATCCCTAACCCCCACACCTTTTAGGCCTACACACTTTATCCCAGCTTACAAGAGATAGTCTATTTTTATCTTCTGTTCCTGACCACATAAATTTTCTCCGAATTTGTTCAATCTTCTCCCCTATATGAGCAGGGATTTTAAATAGAGAAAGGTAATACACTGGAATATTCTGAAGAGAGGCTTTAAGGAGTTGGATTTTACCTACCAAACTTAGCAGCTTCCCCTTCCATCCTGCCAGTTTATGTTGAATTCTTTCTAACAATTGGTTCCAATAATTATTTTCCAATCTCTTAGAAAACAAAGGGAGACCCAGGTAGGTATCAGGAAATTCAGCTTCTTGACATCCCATAATTTTTTTCACTCTATCATTTATCTACGGATCAGTGTTGAAAAAGTAAACTTTGCTTTCTTTATAGTTATAACGCACTGACTAGAAACAACAACATAATCATTGAGGACTTGTTTCCATAAGTTTGCTTCCCCCACTGAAGCTTCCCCAAACAACAGGGTATCATCAACAAATTGTTGATGGGGATCAGGCCTAAAAGAGGAGGCAGCCTTAATACCCTTAAGAGCTTGTAAGTCCACCAACCTTTGAATATTCCTTCCCAGGACTTCGACAACAATAATAAACAAGTAGGGAGAAAGAGGGTCACCCTACCTGAGACCACGACCACAGGAGAAGAATCCTTGAGGAACACCATTAACCAGAAAAAAATACAATGGGGAAGTTACGCAATCAGAAATCATCTTTAAGAATCTTCCATCAATCCCATACTTCTTAAGAACAACAAAAAGGAAAGGCTAGGAGACCCTATCATAGGCCTTTGAGATGTCAATTTTGAAGGCCATCCCAGACTTTTTTGAGTGCTCCATAGAGTGAATTATTTCATGGGTTGAGATAACAACATCAATAATGTTTCTGCCTTGAACAAAACCTTTTTGATTAGGGGCTATCATTTTTCCAAGCACTAGTTTGAGTCTAAACACCAAAATTTTAGAGAAAATTTTATAAACAATATTACAAAGGTTAATAGGTCTATAATATTTCATCTCTGAGGCATCGATAAATTTGGGAATGAGAGCTATAAAGGTGGCATTCAGATTGCTCAATAGCTTTCCCGACCTAAAAAAGTCTCTGGCAGCATTAAAGAGATCATTTTTGACAATATCCCAATAAGTTTGAAAAAAAGTAGGAGGGAATCCATCCGGTCCAGGGGCTTTGAGGGCTCCAAAGGAAAAAATAGCCTTTTTGACTTCTTCCATAAAAACAACATTAGTCATCATCTTTAAGACTAAATCAGAGATCACATTAGGGATAACTTGAAGAAAATCAACATTTACCTGGGGATCGTTGACAAGATTTAAAAGATAAGAAGATAAGTTCAGTTGACAGCTTCCCTAGCAATCTCTTTTTCATTTGTCATAATAGGACAATCCTTTTTAACCAACAATCTAATTTTGTTTCTGCTTCTGTGTTTGACAATAGATTGGTGGAAGAATTTTGTGTTCCTGTCCCCTTCCATCAACCATTGGACTCTTGACTTTTGTTTCTAGAATATTTCCTCCTTTTTGTTTATCTTATACAATTGGGATCTCAAATCTCTTTCCTTCACACAAATCTCTTCATCCACTAGGCTAGACTCCATAATATCCTGAACCTCTTTTAAACTTTTCCCCAAGGAATTTTTTAACAGAAAGATGTTGCCAAAGGTAAGCTTATTCCACTCTTTCACTTTTTGCTTAATTTTGCGTAGCTTTTCAGCCAAACAGAACATAGGAGTTCCAAGGATGGGTTCCTCCCACCACGATTGAACTAAGGTAGAAAATTCCGGATGAGTGCACCACATAACTTCAAATCTAAAAGGGAAGGGGCCCTTATTATGATCCAAATGTTTTTTCAGAACCAAAGCATTATGATTCTATCCAGACCTAGGAAGAGCAGAGAGAGAAAGGAATTGGGAGATATCCCAATTAGCAGATATCAAGAATCTATCTAGTTGGACTTGAATTAGATGGCTTCCATTCCTCCTATTAGACTAGGTAAACCTAGTGCCTTGGAGGGGAATATCAATAAGACCCGCCGAGTTAAAGAATTCAACAAGCTCCATCATACTATCCAAAAAATTGTCCAACCCTCCTAACTTTTCTGAAGGAAGGAGAGGAGAATTGAAATCCCCTCCCAACATCCAGTGTTCATTACTCCTTTCAGAAATACCTTCACTTAGCTGTTCCCACAACAAAACTGTCTTTGCTAGAATTAGGGGCATAGATATTTACAAGATTCCAAATCTCCTGAGAGCCAGTATCTTCCAGAGTAATCTCAAGGCGATTCTTACTTGTTGAACGTAAAGAACCTTTCAATTTAGAGGGGTACTAGAGGGTAGCAATACTACCCGACACACCTTTTAGCTTCACAAACAAAGAAATTAGCTCCAGGCTAGATACTAACAATAACTTTCTCAAATGTTTCTTTCTTCATCTTCATTTCTTGTAAAAGGAGGACATCAACTTTGTTATCCAGAATATAGGACTTAACCAAAAACTGTTTATAGGGACTGTTAAGGCCCCTAATATTTCAGGAGATGTACTTCATTAAAAAAATAGAAGCACCCCCACTACCAAAACCTTCCGACCCCCATTCTACTTTTTCTTGGGCTTTGATCCCACAATCGAGTCCAAGGTTCTTTGTTTTCTTGTAGCCACATCCCTAACAATATCTTTCAATCTTGATTCCTTTTGGGAGGGTCTTCCCATCTTATTTCCCCCTCCAACATCCAGTTTCTTTTTCTTTTTGCTTTTCGTGGTGGCTTGTGACCATCCCTCTTCATCCTCCTTATCACTTGACCCTTGAGGAAAGCCAAGAAGGGCCAACAAATTATACAAATTTTGTGCACCAAACTGAGAAACATGATTTATCTCCTCCAAATATGGGGTTGTTTCATGAAGAACATACTCACCTTCTTCTAAGACTTCGGCCACGCCATTTATCTGCTCATTAGCCTTCAGAACCTAGACATTTTGCACTAACAAGGGGTCCTCAACTTGGACCCTGACCTAAGATTGATCATCCCTTCTCAAATCCTTCAGAGAAGGAAACCCTGAAGTAGGGGAGGAAGAAGTAGGGGCTGCCTTATTGAGAATCAAACCACTCACCTCTTGAGCTTTGACTTGAGGGTCAGAGACAACCAACGGATCAGGATCATTATCCTTCAGAAGGGGAATGGACACCTTCTGGGGGGAAGCAAAAGAAGGCTGCACTCCAGAGTCCATAGCCTTAGGTGAAACGTCCCCTTCAGACCTCTTACCCTTAGCTTTTGAACTTTCACCCAAAATCACACAAGAGTCAATAAGATGACCAAACCTCTTACAATGTTGGCAAAAGAGGCGAGCATTTTTGTACTCCAGGGGTTGGGTCCAGTTACCAAACTTTGACTTGAGCAATATAGAAGAGGGCAGAACCGTATTGACAACCACATTGACACAAATACGAGCATACACAAGCCTCGATCTCTCCTGGGTGATTTTATCAATGGCCAAGAGATTCCCAAAAGAGTTTGCAATACCCTATAAAATTCCTTTCTCCCAAAACTCCAAGGGAAGCCCCAGAAGGTGAACCCAAGTTGGCACAAAAGCCCCCAAATCAGCTGACGGGTCAAAACCCGGTTTCCATTTACAAAGAGAAAGAAAGTTTTTAAAACTCGGGTCAAAGGCCCAAGGACCCCCGGTTAAAACTTTCAACATATCCTCATAAACCACAAAAGAGAACATAAAAATACCTCGAGGCATGGCGCTTATGGTGACACTTCCTTTGAGGTTCCAGGAGGAAGCAGCCCATTGACGAACAAGTTCAATATTTGGCCTAAACGCCAAAAAATTTCCAACCAAAGCCATTTTGAGGTTATCCATCGCCTTCAGCATAAGGACCTCAGGGACATCAACTTGCCAGCCAATAACCGAGCAGGAAGTAGATTTCGCAAGTCTTTTAAACTGGGCTAGTGAGTCAGACCCCACCAATTTGTCCACGTAGGAGGCCAAAACTTCCTCCAAAAAAAAGGAATTAAGCTCAAACGATGGAGAGAAGGGTGACTTCCTAGAGATTCCATTAGTCTTTTCCTTAGGGGAAAGGACAACAGTACGAGGAGAAAATATCTTATTAGAAGCAGCCAGACTAGCCATTGCCACCGCAGGCATAATGCCAGAAGAGGGGACAACATCCTTGGAATGGGAAGCCTTCTCACCCTCACCCCTTGTCCCCCCGTCCCCCCCATCCCTGGCTCCCCCGCCCTCCACTCTCCCCGTTCGCCACCCCCCGAACAACCCATGAAACAGACAACGCAAAACAGTGCCGGAAATTCAAAAAGCAGCCAGCGTGGGAAAAAGCAGAGCCAAACCGAATTTGTTGTTATTATGGTGAAATGGTTTGTCATTTTATAGTTGAAACTTAGAGCCTTTGGGCATTTTTTTATGATTCTTATATAATATGTATGCACATTGACAATGAAAGCATTTTAATTTTGTTAGTTTATTTGTCAATTCTCATGTGAAATTTCAATTCAAATCTAATGTTA
Organism: Sequoia sempervirens; assembly: GCA_007258455.2. Taxonomy (NCBI): domain Eukaryota; kingdom Viridiplantae; phylum Streptophyta; class Pinopsida; order Cupressales; family Cupressaceae; genus Sequoia; species Sequoia sempervirens. The sequence goes on along the minus strand of VDFB02088774.1, from coordinate 4,224 downwards.
TGTATTAATCTTCTACAATATCTATGATGAATGTTTTATCAATATTAAAGTTTCTCTGCATTTCAAAAATCCCTATCTTCTAATAGCCATCCCTAGTCGTTCCCTAAAAAAATCCAAAAATACTCCTACGGGAAACGCGTCTTGCTGTCCTATGCCGTTCCCGTCCCTGAAACTTAGGGAGCATAATGTTATTGTTATTGGATCTATGCTCTCAAATGGAAGAGCTTGAACAGTCAGTGAGTTGCTTTCAAACTTTGGCATAACAAAACCAGGTGTTAGTCAAATTATTTTGAATGTGTTGATGCAGTGAGTTAGCAAGGTGTAGGTTTTGAAAACTTGTGGTCCGGGGTTCAGATCACTATAGTGTTTTTAGAAATATGAAGTAGGGTGATTTTCATTGGTAGTAAAAAAGCATTTTAGAATCATCCCTGATTAATAAGTTGGTAGAAAAGGTTTGAAAAGATCCAGATATGGCGGGGAATGGAGGAGAACTTAGCAATAAAACATAAGCCAAGCTATTTGTATGAGATGATGGGCAACCATGTGCCTCTTCTCTGAATAGTTTGAGATGCTACTGAGGCCGTGATTATAACCGATAAATATATTGGCCACTTGAAAGGGTATGACTTTTATACATATTCTACCAACCTTTTCCCTACTTTCTTCTATCATCATTGCATTTTTTTTTTTAATTATTTTGGGATTTCTGTGTTTACATTAGTCAACAGATCTATGTAAGAATCAATTTTGATTTATATGACTTAAATTTCCATGATGTTGAATCTGCAAGAAGAGCTTGCGTGAATGCTGGTCTAACACATACGTAATTTTGTCATCGTGGACACAAATGGATGTACCCCAGAGCAATAAGGGAGTATATTGTATGCTTAATCAGTAGACTAAGGTTGAAAGAAAATTAATACTTCTTCTTATTGTCAACGGGCAATCACTAGAGTGGAATAGTTTGACAACTCTTGGTACAAAAAATTGTTGAAATGTTTTAAAGTTATTCAATCACATCTCCCAATCACATCTCCCCAACAGTTGGTTAGATGAGCATTTACCTAATCAAAACTAAGCACCATTTAATATGCCAATGTAGGGTACTAAACACAATTGTGCAAAAAGACATGAAATATGCCACATTTACTGATTATGCTCATTGCCATACCTTGATGTGTACCTTCTTGGCATCATATATTCTGAACTAACATATGTAATTTGGGTTCATGACACACTCAAATTTTTAAAAGTTTACCATGCAAATTCTATGGCTTAGTTTTTAAAAATAGTTGGAAACTGGTGTATTGTGAGAATGCAGCACTAAAAGTGGAATGAATGGTGATTGTGGTGGATTTGTGCTCACCACTTCTCCATCCATGGCAAAGGTCATTTGCACTCTACTTAAAAATCACATTAAGTAATGGTCTAATGATAAATAGTAATTTTAGACCTTATCCCTATTAAAAAGTGGTAAATAATTCTATTTTTAGTACCTGAGCATGTTTCAATAGTTGTGATAGTATTTGTTTATATAATGCCCAATATTTTTATCAATATTGGACCATTAGTTGTGACTTTAAAGTTGTTAGTGTTGATGATGACTACCCATAATTAAACAAAATGTATTCCTTTGATTTAAGAAGCAACCAATCATGTGATTCCACATCAACGCTCAATAAAAAATGTTGTGAATGCACAAGTATTTGTCTCACTTTCTTTTTGGGCCTTTTTGGACACCTTGACAAAAAACATGCTAATGTGACATCATATTTGATGATGTAGCCCTGAAACCTTAGTTATAAGCAGGGGACTTACCAAGTAAGCTGCTATTAAAAATTAGGAGTGATTTGAAATTTCCATGTGGAATGATTAAAAGTGCGAAGTTAGGGTGCTCAACTGTTGGGTCCTCTCTCTTGACTTTCGACATATCATTTTCTTCTTGAAGTCAAATTCTTACTAAACTAAGGTCTATCGATTTTGGAAATCTAGAGGGTTCTTATGTGTCTTAGTGAGCATTCATTCCATGCATCAAATTACTTAGCTTGTTCATGGCATTTGTTCTATCTAAGAGTTTCATAAAGCACTGCCGAAGATTTTATACGCTTTTATTTCAGCCTTATTGAATCCATCTTTTGTAGCAAGGGAGAGTTTGTTACTGGTTGCAATTGCCAGAATGTATGCTTCCTTTAAGGTGGAGTTTTGGTTGCCATGTCATGACTTGCCATTTCATGTCCATTGTGTATAATTTAATTGATGTAATAAAGAAGGAAAAAATGTTTTATGTTTCACAAATCTTACTAAGGAAGAGAACCTACTAGTTGGGCATCCTGTGTTACCACGTTGGAATCACATTAATGAATCAAAATTTTATGGTTAAGACTACTAGTATGTGCTGAAGCTATAGTTTTTATTTTAGATATTTACTTTGAATATACCCCTTAAGTCACTCAGAGATTCTAGAGACACAAGAGAGTTATTGATTTTTTGACCTAGACCCGTTAATCACCCTGCTACAGTTTACTCTGCGGTAGTGTTACCCGGGGATGCGTCCCTGGGTCTAAATCCCCCCGTCCCCATCTTTGAAATGTCCCGGGGATAGGGGATGACCAAGGGACGGCAACAATGTACTATGTTTAATATCACATGCATATTCACAATGAATTTTGAATTTTGAATGCATATTGAGTATTGACAATTAATTCTTAGCACAAATGTTATATGCTAAGTTTCTATAATGTATATATGCATGCTTTATCCATGTTTTCATATGAATATTTAAAGTTTCCCTATATATTTTAAATTTTCTATATTTTATATAGTTGTCCCCAAATTTGGCCTGAAAAATCAGAAACTTGGGGACTCGTCTTGCCGTCCCTGTCTCAGAAACTTGGGGTAACACTACTCTACGGTGATTACATTCCTTTAGTGAAAGCTCAGTTATGCTGATCAATACATTAGAGGGCTTCAATCTGTGTATGTGGAGCACTGGGAAAAAAAGACAGGAAAGCCTCTGTGGTTTGTGTGAGAGAAATTTTCAGTTTATTTTATTTGTGTTGTTCCCATGGTGGTTGGTAATTCTAATTTAACTTGCAAAGTGGGATGTGCACATTTTCCTATGTACCATCCCTACTATTTTTTACATCCCGAAGAATGCACCTTTGATTGTATTTATTAATTAATTAAAAATCATAATACAACAGATTTTTTGTTTTCAAATAATTAATAAATATGGTCAAAAGTGCATTCTCGAGGCTGGATAGACGTTTCCCCATGTATGACTTGTACATGTATAAAAATTAGCAATCATAATTTGGTGGGTAATGGGTATGTTGAAGAGATGTGAAAGGACAAACAACAAATTTTTCCATTTTTGCTTATATTCATACAATAAATGAGGTCAATTGATAGGTCACTAAACACATTATATTGTGTGTGGAATTAAGGCTTGGTAGACAAGTGATAGCTTCAAATTGACTATGCATCCACTTACATTAACATTATATATTATTCAATGTTTAAAATTTAGTCTTCTAAATATGACATCTTGAAATGCATAAAAAAATTAAATAAATAATTTATATATTACAAACTCTTTGTACATCTCTTACTACCTATCTTTTCCTTTTCTCTCTTCCTCTCTCCCTCCCTTTGTCCTTCTCTCTCTTCTCTCTTAGATTGATTGAGTTTATGTGCCTAGTGCCACCCATAATGTGCTAGACCATTTGATTACACTTTTAGTAGTGCATGCTTCATGTCTTTGTTTCTTCCAAATTATAATTGATGGGAAAACTCCTTAGTGTATGGCATTCATAGCTTGCAAGCATATGAGTATATCCAAATGGAGATGTGTGGACCAATTAGTATGTACATCCATAAAAATGTTGACATAGGTCAACACCTAGTGATAAAATTTTGACCAATGGTAATCGTTTAATGGAAAATTGAATTATTTATAATTGACTTGTATGCCCTTGACATCTAAGGGATCAAAACAAAAAACAAAGAGATAATTAATGTGGAACTGTACTTTTATATTTGTCAAAGCAAAGTTTGCATAGCCACTTGAAAAGTTGGGGTTGAGGATGCTATTCTTCAATAGTCTCACTTTTCTCAAGGGTGAGTTTAAGTGAGTTATTGTTAAATGATATTTTTTGTATATATACATTAGTAATATCAATTACAACACCAATTAGTCAAAATTGAGCACAATTGGATTCTCAT